>JAOBBB020032784.1:0-15082 GCA_025331005.2 Zoanthus gigantus | reverse complement strand
TTACTTTGAATTTTTCTGTAATACAAATATTCAGAAATATAAGATAAACAAGAAACGAACGTCGCCGTAAAAGATGCATAACAGCAAAACACGCGCGTCGCAATATTAAAGCCAACATTGTTTTTAAAAGCTTAAATATTCCGAACAAGTGAAAGAAACTTGAAAGAAAATTTATTCCAATTTAATTTTGATTTAAAATTAAGCAAAGAAATGTATTCAAGCGAGTTGGTCGGCTCCAATTTGTTGCAGCAATAGATAATTAAAATTTCTCACTCTTTGTTTTCCGTGGTCGTTAAAACTTGTCTGACGTAAAATATTTTTGCAATTTCGACAAAAAAATCAGTATCTCAGGATCTCCTGGCTCTAAGAAATCGCTTAAAAAGGGGAAAATTTTCCTTAACTCGTGGCATTTGTAATTTTGAATATTTCAGTGATGCGTTTACACTTTTTCCGACAATTATATTTTTATTAAAAATTTGCTTAAAATAATAATGCGGCGCCATGAAATGAACATGTCCGCATCATGTTTTGAAAGAAAAACGTGTGAAGGTGACAGCAGGCGAAGAAAGTAGCTGTGATCAGATGACATAAAGTAACATTCCAAGGAAGATTTGTTTCTTTTGTATAATTGATTCCAGTTATTTTGAAACGGCTGTTTTAATTTGAATCTGATCTTCGTTTCCCTTAAAAGTTCCAAAAATCGGTATTCCATTCGGGATTACGTACGCATTATTGCAAAACAACTTCTTTTCCTAATTGAAGGAAAATGCTCTCCTGGGAGACTCAAGCATTAAAAATTTCCCAAGGGACCATGTACCCGGATCCCCCTAGAGGTTTCGGCCAGTTTGGCCCTCAATTTTACTGGGTACCTGCCTACTCACATAGCAGTGCCCTTCTACTTCAAAAGTTAATGAAAACCCTGGACCAGTTTTCTTGTTATCTTATTTCTATACAATTTTTTAACTAAACATTTTTACAAGTTACTTTATCAATTTTGGACTGGAAATATCTTACTGCTTCTGAATTATCCACAAATGGATCAGTTTCATCATATCCATATCCCACATCAATTAGGTCCTATAAAAGAATAAACCAATATGTTAATTTATTTACCAGGATTTTTTTTTTACGTTTTAAAACTTGCTTTACAATGTTTCCATAACATTAATTACAGTAATAGCTGTTTCAAAACGAGATCTGATTAAATGCCTAAAAAGGCCAGCTCTCAGAAACTAGAAGGATTCACAACAATTGTATCACTGTAGAATGTAGAAGCTTCTGATTCCTACCTCTGGAATATTGTGAACTTACTTTAGTTGTGGTTATGTGAAGCATAGAAATTACTATTATTAGTCATGAGAATATGCAGATCTGGCAATTACTTAGATGTGAATGGCAGACCAATTGATTTCAATTTTCCAAAATAATACCAACAACTCTAAGAAATAATATTCAGAGTTGCCACTATTTACTTGATGTCAAATTCAAGGACTTTTCAATGACTTTCCAGGATCTTTTCAAGCAAACCCAGGACCTTCTCTATCAGTTAAAACCTGAACGCTTTACACATTTTTGTTCGAAACAAACTTTATTATTTGGCTTTACTGAATTGGCTGATCCTAAAAATGAAAAACAACCAATAAGAAATCACTTTTAGACAAAAATCAGGCCTTCGGAAGTCGTGGTTTTTGTTTTACAATGCTGTCGTATCAAAAATATTTTAACTAACAGCATATTTTTATTATTTTTGGAAATAAAGAAAAAACTTTTTTGCCTATTCCAGGATTTTCAAGGACTATGACCTAAATTCAAGGACTTTCCAGGGCCTGGAAAGTTTTTCCTCCAATTCCAGGACTTTCCAGGGTTTTCAAGGACTGTGGCAACCCTGAATATTCCACAACCTCAAAAAAAATTCATTCTATTTTTCTTCAAGATAAGTTTAAATAATACTTTATACTTTATTTCTATACTTTCCAAAAACAAAAAACACTCCTGAGAAAAATTTTGAAACATTGTACTCTCCAATGACATGTGTTTTATTTATCAAATGAATACTGTTATAAATTAACTTTTACACAATGTAAGAAGTTATACAGCAGACTGAATGCTAATAGAAATATCAAAACCGCAGGAGGTATTCACCAGAATTTTGTATGGGTTGTGCTGCTGGACTTTCACAAACTTGACCCTGTTCTAGACTAGAAATGGCTTGAATTTGATACCCTGTTCTAAACTAATAATAAAGTCTTGCTGTCTGCAGGTTCCAGGAAATAGATAAGAAACAAAGCCAAGTGGAAAATGAATTTTAAACAAAGTTCAGGCATATGAATTAAGAAAAAACTCAAGTAAATAAGAACCCAGTCAAACCATTTATCATCCTGGAAGAATTATTGCATTCTGTACTAAAGAATTTGTGAATATTGCCAAATGTTATCCCTTTTCTAGAAAAAAAATTCGAAATTTATACACCCTACTCTAGACTGGATGGCCTGAAAACCATATCCAGCAACACATCTGTAGAGTCCATATGTGGGAATACCATCCCCCAGGATCAAAACATTTATCCTATTTCAATCTACTGAAATGTGTTAATAAATACCGTAAATCCTGGTGTAAAAGCTAACCGTTTGTATAAGTTAACCCCTGCCAAACAAGTGGGTTTTAGGGATTACACTCTGTATAAACCAACCCCCCTTTTGGAAGTTTAATTGAAACCAAGAAATATTTTTAATATCTGCATAAAAAGCTGAAATTGATAACGTGTAAGTGGCAACCAGAATTCTTATTTTGCAGTTTAGTATTTTTACGTCTCATGTAGATTTCATGAACAGCATATGTTGTCGGCTTCTTGTTATAGTTTAAAAAATTATTGTACAAAAATTTTCTTATGCCACAAAGAGTAATAAATATAAGCTCTTTTCGAATTTTGTTCGTTTTTCAAAAGTTGGTGTTTGTTGTCTAAGCCAACCCCAAACTATGTATCAAAAATTTGAGGTCAAATTCTCAGCTTATACACCAGGATATCCAGTTGGTAAGGTAAGCTATGGACATATTGAGATAAAAGAAAAATTCAACAAATGTGATGACTACTCCAAGCATTCAGTTTTGAAGGTAAAAACTCTGGAATTTCTAAAACCAAGAAAAGATAATTATTTACTTCACTAGTAATTACAAATTAGTTTCAATAATTAGAAAGAAAGTTGTAACTCATTCCTCAAAATTCAGTTTATGTCTATATGTCCAGAAATGGCAAACATTTTCCAGAAAACTTTAAACTGTGTTAGGGACCATGACAAGTATCTAAACAATTTAATTATCAAGTAGTAAACTTATGGCAAGTGTAAATTAAATGCCGTAAGATAGTGACAGCGTGGACAGAGAGTAAACAAATTGAGCATCGAATTCCATAGAAAAATATAAACTCTCTATCTCAAACTACGCTAAAGAAAAAGTTTCGAGAGTATGGTGTCTTTGTAGTGCACGGGTATCCAGATATGTTCATCCGAGTATAATTTGTCTTTGCTCATGAAATTATAAGAAATTCCGTAGCTTGCTGCACGGTCGTGTTGGAAACACAAGCAGGCAGACATGAATAAAGAAACAGTTCAATCGTATAAATAAATATAAGCCCGGTACAACAACTTCAACTATTTGATTAAAACTGTAATCTAACGAAGCATTGGGGTTGCATATATCTGTGGCAACTCGAATCTCAAATATGAAGCTTTTTCAAGTTTCTGACTGAATGTTTTGATGAAATCGACACACGAAAGAAACAAAGCGTGACTGCTCCAGAGCATAAACAGGAATATTTGCAAGATTGTTCTTCTGCACACAAAGCCAAAAATTCGCCACTCGTTCAGTCCAAGAACAAAAACATAATCTATTTGTGAATCACTTAAGCCTCCATGGAAGCAAAAAATAAATTTTACAATTTATAACAGGTTCGCAATGAATGAGATATGTGTAAAGAAGTTATATTGTACGTTACTCTTTTCATTATTCATACTCGTAAAAATCTCCTCAAATAAACTTACTTAAAGTCATAAAAAGTCGAAAGCATCTACTCGTAAAGGCACGCCAATTAATTCGAGTGAGTTAAGCAAACTCTTATTTGCAACTTCGTGAATAGCACAAGCAAATGAAAAACAGCGCAAGGTATTAAAATGTAAAATGTCTATGCAGACGAAATCCTTATAGTCTTACCTCAATCCGATCACGAATTTTTTTTTTTGAATGTCCCTTCGGCCCCTATGAAAGTCAAGAAAAAGGTGATCAGACGAAACTGTTGCGACACAAAATTTCTGTGGAAAGTGTGACGTTGATTGCACTGTCGTGTTGACCCATAACAAGCACGAATACCGATAAATTCAATGCAATGAGAAGGTGTTATACTAACGTATTTCTCTTCAAACTTCTTCGCAAGCTGTTTTAATTGCTCATCTTCATAATCATCGTCCCAAGGGCCTTTCTCAAGGGGAATCTTTTCGCCCTGTAATGATATTTAGAAATCAACAAACAGAAATCGACAGATTTGGAGTTGTGAACCGTCCAAGATCTGAACACATGGCCTGATTGAAATACGGTTTCAAAAACTTTTAATTAGAAGAAGCTTCATAGATAGAAAAGGTTTCTTACCTTAGCTGTCCTGGTCAGTTCTGTGAAGGAAAATTCTGGGTTTTTATCGTCCGTACTCTCGGTTAAAGTGAGAGTAAATCGAAGGGTTGCTTTTTTTTCCGGTGTTTTCTGTGATGTCTTATCAACATTGGCAGGAAAACTTTTACCTGTTTCCATTTCCCATTAAGAAAGAGAAGTAAAGGGGAACAAAATGGTACCGTAGTACACGACCCCCTTTGTTAAATCCAATTCACGCTAACCCTAGTCATCTTGAACTTGCCCGCTTCGCGCTCTAAGTCAACACTTTTGCCTTCTGCGCATGCTCAGATACTAACTGAGCATGCGCAGTTTTGTTCCTAGCTCCAAAACTCCATCGAAAGTACGCTTTCTGTGGAAATTTTGTGCACTAACAACAAATCGAGGAATCTTCCGAACTTCAAATCTGTCCTTCAAATACGGTTAAATCACGAAGAATGAGTTGAAAAATCACCTAATCTTGAAAATATTTGGAAAAATTATCCCATAATATTTTTTATTTCCCAATTTTTGATTGCCTCTCGTTGTTAAAATTTCAATATTTCAATGATTCTTGCTTTCAAAATGGCGAAATACGTTAAAATGCATTATAGAACGCTCCGCGAGTCGATTCGCCCCGCCCGGACGTAAAAAACGCACATGTTTACACGGAATCACAAGCACTAACTGCATTATGCAAAACCCCCATTGTTTTCGATGATCAATTTTTCAGCACTACATGTACCCGATATGCGCTCGGGCTTGCGTGAAAAAGGGCTTTTGTTGAGCTATCGTGCTCGAAAATGACAGATGCAAAACCAACTGATAGTCTTAATTGGATGGCATTGTTCGATCGTGTTTGTTGCCAACTTCCTTTTTTTAGAATCTCGACTCAGTCTCCAACTCGGTTAGGAGTTTTCACTGAGACAATTTCCGGTTGCCAGGTTGTTTGTTTTGCTGATGTGTAAGCGCTTTTAATCCTTTCGAAAGAATACTTTTTTAATAATATTAGTTTATTTCTTACATGAAAAATTTTTTACAATAGTATTAGTAAACAAAACGAGAAAAGAAAAATGAGAAAAAAAAGCCTGCTGTTCTAAATACTAGCGACAATTTATTGTACTTTGGTTATGTCGATGACATGTTTACACTAATAGTAATGGTTAATGGAAGACAAATGTTGCAAAAAAAAAGATCTTTTAAAAAAAGGTTCTTATCTTATTTAGAAATCTAAATTTTCAAAATTAGCGAGATTAGAGAGAAAATATATTTCTGAAGAAAAGAGTACTAACCGGTTGAAGTACCCGTTCTTGGAAAACAAAGAATCAATTATGACATACCGTGACTGGCATTTGATGAACGAACTTGTTACTCGGGCTTCCTGCGGATCTACCATCTGGTAAGTAAAGCGCATGCGTCTATGTAGTACAGCGCATGCGTACCCAGGTTAACTTCAAAGTACATGGTTAACATGGGGCGGCCTGTATGATGACCCATTATTCAAGGTTACACAAATATAGTCTTCTTACAAGCTCAAACTACGTATACATACAAAGACATACTTTTGTTCGTGGTAGACCCACACTAAAAGATGTCGATTTAAAAAAAGAAAAAAGGAATGAAAGAAAAAGAAAAAGAAAGTCAGAAAATAAAGTCAGAAAAAAAAAGCCAGAAAAGGAATGGAACTTGATCCGTATACATGGAAGTCAAGATTTCAAGATTTCTACTACAATGCCACGTTCGCACATGTGATGTGAATTTGTGAACTACAGAATACCCCGCAGCTGTTGTTCTTGATCTAACTGCGCATTTATTTTTAAATTACCGACAGTTGGGGGGATTGGGGGGGAAGGGGGGTATTCTCTTATGAAGCTACAAAGGGAGTTCTGAGTCAAATGGTCAACCGGAATAAGTAATTAGCAAACAAAATACAATACAACTATAGTATGTACTTAAATCAAAATATTTCCTCGGTATAATTTTTTTTTCGATGTATAGAAAGAAGTGAAATGTGTTGTTAGATCAAGCGCCAGTTTTGTTGAGGTCTTAAAGTCCAACTCACATATTGTAGTTACTCCCAACACTGAGTATAAATCTATAAAGCATATATTCCTAAGAGAGATCGATCAAACACTCTTAAGCATAGAAACCCGAGTTCATGCAGTTATGCGTCTAGTTCATAGTCAAGTTGCTTTTTCTACTGCTTCATGAAAGGAAGTGAAAGGTGATTTAGTTGGAATTTGTTTTGGTTCCAACGAGACCTGCGCGAAGGAAATAAGCAATGAAAGTTTAGACTTTAGCAGACTGAAGAAATGTAAAATATCAAACCAGACTTGAAAGAATGTTAATATAATTCAACAGAGGTCAATCCAAACCGCTCATTGATTTCGCGAGGTGCAAAAATGCCAAACTAGAATCTAGAGAATAGCCTTTGTTTTCTTGTATTTCCCGTACGTCTTGTGGCATCAAGTGATTGTGTAGAAAAGGATTTGGACAAAAACATTATTCTTTAGACAAAGAAACAGCAAAAATATTATAATATCTCTTGTTAAATTACGATATGTAAATAAAGATTTGAAATAGTTTTCTTTCTAGTGTTCAAAACATGTATTTCCAGTGGACAGAGGGTTTTGTAACAAAGAACAATACACAACTGTCTCTTATTCATTAGTTTTGTTTTATTGCAACGCTATCGCCTTTCACGCTACTCGCTTCAATATCAACCAATTGCTAGAATAGATTTAGAAATGGATCTCCGCCTCCTTGAAGATTAGAAATGAATCAAATGTTCCGCTGAAATATCAATCAATAACTCGCTCTAAAAATTTGTTTACATTGGCAATATTCTTCTAAACCTAAGGAATAAAAGGTATCCACAAGAACAGCAAGTACTAAAACATGAAGGATAAAAACAGAAGATATTCTCGGAAAACTAGGTTTTGTTGTTAAATATAATGAATTAATTAAAAATCAAAGCCATTTCTAAAATTACAAAAATTCATTGTCAAAAAGACGAAAGCAATCTTGTAAAGAGGAATTATATTTATGAACGGAAATCTATTTCCTGATATGATTATGGTTTATAGACTTTTACAAAAATCAAAATCTTATCAGAAGTCTTTCTTGAAGTCGTCTCCATTTTTTGTTTCTGAAGTTTTCTTAAACCATCATGCATTACAAATTATTCCATAGTATTCGAGTGTGAACATGTTGTGAAATCATTTTCAAAGAAAAAGAAATATTTGCAGACAAGGGCAAAGGAGCGATGTGTTTCTCAAAAAAAAAGATTTGTAGTCATACAGTAAGAAATTAAATTAATTAATGTGAACTTTTTTGTAATAACTTACTTCATATCTCAAACGATAATATTTTTAATTTATTTTATCTCGCTTGTTCTAGCAACAAAATACAGTAACAAACTAAACGTTTTCAAAAATTGCAATTTCAACACAATTTTTTAAATTCTTTTTTTTATTTTTTAAAACACTCAAAGGAAATATCGGGATTATTTACCGGAAGATGAAAAGTTGAGCGCTTCCGTTCAAACCAAGATTTTTTTTGTGGATTAGCAAACACAAAGCAGAAACTAAGGGGGAGGTGGCTGAAAAAGAGTAAAAATACAGTCTGAGTTCACAGCGAGCCGGCTCTTCTAATTTTATTTGGCTACCAGTCTCCCATTTTTTCTTCATCTGTTTTCCCCATCTTAATTGCAGGAACAACTATTTCTTCCGAAGGCATGTTTACAAAGCTATGAAAAGAAAAGGGCATTATATTTGCTAGTTACCTATTTTTACGTGTTTTTTTTTTTTTTTTTTTTTGAGAAATTTCCTGAGCATGCGCAGAAAGAAGGAAGTAGACAACCTCGTCCCCATGCGACAAAAAGGTAGCGGCCTGCCTCTAGAAACTCCTCAAGATGCCATTAAGAAACGTAAAGAATAGGTAACTAGAAATGCCTTTTTCTTTCCATAGTCATAGTGGTCAATTTTGTAAACATGCCTTCGGATCGTTGGAAGAAATCGTTGTTCGTGCAATTAAAATGGGATTTTCCCATTATGGCCTTTCTGAGCACATGCCACGATATCGCCAGGAAGATCTATACCCGGAGGAAATCGAGGTTTGTGTAGGTACAAGAATGCTTTTAACAAAACAGTCAAATTTGTGTTTAAAATTTTAGGGTTTCAAATAGCATAAACTTTGTGTATGACGATATTCTCAGATCATAGTCTTTCTATCCGACAATAAGAATTGTGATATTCCATTTATTCAAAAAAATGGAGTAACGTCTAACGATAAGATACAGGGCCACATAGGTCCACTGTGAAAAGTTATGAAAAGACTTGAATCAATGAATGCCAATTTGTCCTGTTGGTGGTAAAACAGGTTTGTAGGTTTATTTTTAATTCATTCTTAAGAATGGGTTAAACTCGAATATCTGTGATTAATACACATTCAACGTTTAGGGGAGGGGCAGGGTTTTTTTATTCTCTGATATTATGCACCTATCATCAGCCATCCCCTCGGGGGGTGAACTTGGGTAAATGTGACCTTCTGTAAACTGGCCTATTTTTCCCTTCCACCAGGGGAGTCAGCTCCATAAAAATCTCCTCCCCCTTGGGGTAAAATGGTTACTTTGTTGTGTTATAACAAAAACAATTTTTTCTAGCCATTTTGCCAAAACTGCAGATAACAACACCTGAACCATCTGCTTGCAAGGCTGCCATGATTGAAAAAGTTTCTCAATGCATATGAATGCCCACACAGACTCATTTAGCCAACAGAATCAGCAGCGACTCCCCAGGTGACCATCCATGTTCACTCAGCCAAGCCATCTTGTCATTTTTTTGGTAAGCCCCCTCATAAATCGCCTTCCCCCCATAAGGAGATGGCAAATGATAGGTGCATTATTTGCATGGCAAAATGATACATAACAAGCATAATAAATCTGTAAGAGTTATTCAGGGGTGGATCCAGGATTTTTTCAAAGAGGGGGTTGTAGGTTTGAGAGTTCAAGGCAAACATCCTAAGGCCAAGGGAATGGGGAAGGGGGGAGGGTATGGGTTATGTTTGAATACAGTCGCAAAATGGTTTGTTTTTCCCTAAGTGACGATCAATCCATCGGCTATCACATAAAACAATTAGAAATTATAATATTTTTTTTGGTATGAAAAAGGGACAGACATGGGTAGCCAGACAAGTTCAAAAATTTTCCAAAGGGGGGCCCCTCAACCCTCCCCCTGGATTCGCCTATGGTTATTTCTAACATTTCTTAACTTCAAAGTTTAAAAGAGTCAAACACACACAGGAAGCTTGCAGCACATAGTCGGCATGTCAGTTAGTAATAATAATTATAGAGTTTTCCTGAATCCCACAGTTCAACATTAACGTCACTGTGATGACTTTACAACCAAAACAATCTTACCTAGAGCTGTTTTTTCTTGGAATTACAGCTATTTGCCAATCAGGAGTTTGAGATATACTTAGAAAATGTTATTCTAGGATTATCTTTGTAATCTACTCACTTTAGTTTAATATAATTTTTATAAGTTTTTTAGTCCTTTTCAGTTTTGCAATTAATTTTATTTTGCCTGCAGGAAGAGGAGGCAAAATAGAAGCCCTAAAAAAGAATACCAAAAAAACATGATAGCCAAAGTAATAAGACTAGCACAAACATAACACGTAACTGCAACTGCAGACACCTTGACCATTTTCCCAATTCAAGGCAGATGTCTGCAAATGAGTGTTACTAGTATACAAAGCAGACGTAACAACAACTGACAATAACATAACAAAATCATGCATAGGAATTACCAGAAAGTTACCATTAACATAATGAGGTGTTCAGACTAACTTGATTTTCGAAGGCCAGATTTTTTTGAAATTTTTAGGGTAGCTGTGAGTTGGAAAAAATGAAAACAATGGTCTATAAATATTCTAGAAAACTGCATCCAAACAATGATTGACAGCTTAAATTTTGATTAAAAATTTTTTTGAAAGTGGTTTTTGAAATGAAGCTGTTTTTTTTTTTCATTTCTTGTGAAAAAGGTTCAGTCAAATTAATAAACTCTGCAGCTATACATGTGCAATGTAGGTTCCAAGGAAGTGGCAGCAGTGGACAGCTGTTTCGCACTTTTCAGAGATCGTCAGCACTACATAGCCAGGCACTAATAAGACACAAGGTCTTGTCCATCAGTGCCCGTTACTCCCAAGGTGGACCTACCAATGTAGGTCTCTTTAAACCTCAGTCACCACACTTCAAGTATGGGACCTTTGGCTGAGGTTCAGGTTTGTGCTTTAAAAAGTTAAATTAGTCTGGCAATTAAACCATAATAAATCATGACAATTTAACACAAAAAGCATTTGTCAGTTTGGTTTGTTTCCTTAAAGGTCACAGAGGCAACCTTCTGTGTAGGGGTGAAAATCTAACTTGATGTTTAACTAGAAACCTTGTCTGTATAAAGAAGACCTATTTAAAGGTTTGCAGAGTTTGCCCCTACAGACAAAAAATCCTAGGTACTGCCCAGTAAATTCTGGATTATCTAACACCTTGTTTATTTTTCCTGTCAGGGACAAATGCCCCCCTACCCCCTATCCCCATAGTACAGCTCTGATTGAGAAGTGAAACATAGTTTTTGAAACGGTATACTTGCTGTTGTCTCTTGCTTTTTATATTGGAGCAAAGGGGGTTAATTCAAAGGGGTTTCCCATTTTTGAAACTTGAAGTTTCGTTTATGAGGGTAGACCAGATAGAGAGCCTGTTTTGATAGGAGGGAAGCTTATTAGAGTACTGATGGTAAATATTACCACTGACGTCTATATATCTTGAAATAATAATCTGATGTCTTTTACAATAAAAGTAAAATAATTTTCTTTAAATTTCCTTATCATTGTAATGTTTTAAACATTTCAGGCAGATCTTAGCCCTTCTGACCTCCAAACAATGTTTGGTTGTTTTGTAACTGAGGCAAAGCGTCTTCAAGAAAAGTACAAGGACAAGATTTGTCTTCTTGTTGGCCTAGAAACTGAATATATCAGAAAGTCAGAGTTGAGCGATATTCAAAAGCTGAGAGATCAGTACTCACTAGATTATGTTGTTGGATCAGTTCATCATGTTGATGGAATCCCTACAGACTTTTCATATGAACTGTATGAAAAAGCAGAGGAAACTTTAGGCGGAACTGAGAAAATATTTTGCAAATACTTTGATCAGCAGTATGATTTGATGACTGAAGTAAAACCCGAGGTTATTGGTCATTTTGATTTGATCTGGCTATACAGACATAAGTTTATTGCCACAGATATAATTTTGGAAAAAATTGAAAGAAATATTGATTATGCAATATCTTATGGAGCCATTTTTGAAATTAACACAGCTGGTGCATCTTTAAGAAAGAAACTAGGACATCCTTATCCACAGAGATGGATTCTGAAGGTTTGTACTGATCATGAGATATAAACAACTTATTGAACTAGCTTAAAATTATTTAATATATATTAAATATATTATTACATTGTTAAAAACAATATGATCACATTTGCATTACAATGCTGTGTCAGCTCTCTCTCATCAGTTGCATACTGTATTTACTCAATGCACCGAGCAATGAATGTTGGTCTTGTAAAGAGGCAGAATTTACATATTTCTTAGTAAGAATTTGTTTGAGTGATAGCAAGCAATTGTAAGTTGGTTTCTTTTTTTTTAAAGTGCATTAATTAGTAAAGTAAAAAAGTTTAAGTTCTCAAAACCCAAAATATACAGTTTTAAACAAGCAAAACCACTTCTGTTTCGTATTCTGCCTGGTTAAAATTTTGAAAAGCAGCACTTTGAGGTGTCTCCATTTTGTACTCAGCCAAACAGTCAGATTTCAAAAGGTATGACATAGTCAGTGGTAGTCCAAGGGTTCAAGTGTCTTGGTGGAGAAGGAAGAAAAGAGAGAAGACAGAAATTATTTTTGACTGGTGGCCTTAACAGGATCGACTGTGAAAACAGTACTGGTACATCAAACATAAAGATTCATTTTTTCCCACTGACAAAAAATTGAGGTGCAAGCACACAGAAAATATCTTGTGCCAAAGAAAATAAATTATTTTATTGGTGCTGGGCACAACTCAATTGAGAGCTGTTATAGAAAACAGGTATTTCTTGTGGATAAAGATCAAAACAGGTATTTCTTGTGGATTAAATCTGATTTTTTATTGAATTAATTTTGTAGTTCAGTATACACCTCCCAAGAGCTTGAAGATGCTTGATTGTTTTATTTATCCACAATTAATTTTTCCTTGTGGTTTTAAAAGTTTCTAATCTCCTTTAAACTTCCTCCATGTAATTTTAAAATTATGTAATGTTTAAATGTGTGTTTTGTTGTAGAAACTGATCTCAAAGGGAGCTCGACTCACATTTTCAGACGATTCTCACGGTCCTGGGGATGTTGGCTTCTTTTACAGTTCATTGCCTCAACTTATTACTGATATGGAAATCACAGAAGTGTACTATCTTGAGAGGGATCAAATTGGCCCCACTAATGTGGTGTGCAAGAAACTTCAGCATCCTTTAAGACATTCATTTTGGGAAAACTTAAAGGAGAAAATTTAGATAAGGAGAAAAGAACACTTGCAGCATTAAAATTAATATATATTTCTTTTTGGGGAGAAAGTATTCACAATTTTTTTTAAGGTAAACATTTTTCCAAACCTTAGTTGCTCTGATGTTAACATAATCATAATTATTATAATTGTATTTTTATATGTACTTGTTTTCATTTTGGTTAGATAGTGATAGACCTTTTTCATGGTTTAAATATTATTTTGAGTCAAGTTTAATTTTTTAAGCAAAAGTTTGCTGTGATAATAACTCAAAACATTGCACAGTTATTACAATAGTAGATACAAATGGAATATTCCACATTTTTCTCCAGCTGCTGATCAACTGAAAGTGCATGTTCAAGCTGTCATATTAATTTCAGTGTCAAGTTACAGAATGGTTTGGATTTCAATGAAAATACAACTTATATAATAGATGTAATGAATAATACAGTTATGGAAAATTGTACATTGTTAAAGTACACTAGTCTACATGTTTTTCTTGGTACTCTAAATCTTTCCTTAATTTTTGGTCTCAATTTTCGGGTTTTTGTCTAGGCCACACTTTTCGCCCCAGACCATGTGACCCGAGACGATTGACCGCGGCAAAACATTGAGGCCTAGGAACTAGGCAATAACCTCACAAAAGGTCCCCAGGTGGCCTAATGAGGGTCATTCATAAGTGTACTGCCCAAAAGGCATTAGTTTCTTGAGGGGTCTGGGGGCATGCTTCTCTGGGAAGTTTTGAAAATTAAACAGGCAGGAAAACTTTCAACAAAATTGATCAACTTACAATATGTATCACCTGGTGCATACATAACACTTCAAAACATGATTATGTAACCAGCAAGAGAGTCAATTTTATTTACCTAACATAAAACACTTGTAAATATAATTAAAAAGACAAGTAAACATTACTTAGACATAAAACTTCTGTTTACAGGGCTCTAAGAACTAATGATACCTTGTAGCATTCATTTATGTTGTGAAATTCATAAATTAAAACTAAAAATACTTGGCAATATTAAGAGATCATCATTGACAGATTTGGTGGAAATTACATAACTGATCTTGATGCAGTTTCAGTTTTTTAACTAACTTTTGATGTAACCCAGTATCTGCAAATGCTAGTGGTCCTACTTCAACCTTGCACTTTAACTTTTTTTGAGAAAAATTATATAACTTGCAGTGGTATTTGTTACATCTTTAAAAATTTCAAATGCTTTTGGAAGGAAAGATCTTTTGACCCATAAGGACAACAGCAGCTGGGTGTTAACATGGCATCTGACTATGATAGCCCATAAACACAGGGGCATTTCACATGGAAATTTTAATATACCTCTCTGTAAATTCAGAGTCAGCAAAATTGTTGAATCAATTTTAAAGTAAACCATTCCATCGCTGGCAACATGAGTCCATAACATGGACAGTCAATTATCAAGTTTCCAAATGTAATTATTACTTACTAAACTAGGAAAAAAAATGAGAATTTTTTTTTTTTTTGCTACATGTAGAAGTTGTTTCTGTGGTAATTAATTTAAAAGTAAAAATTACTTTTTGCACTGCTGTTAAAATCAGCTTTATTTATTGAGAAAAAGAAAGAAAGATTTTGTTACATACAGCTAATGAAAAATGTAGCTCAATTGGGAAAGAGTTGGACAAATTTGTGAAAAGCTGAAGGAAAATCATGTCATTTCAGCTAAAGAGACTTCAGCGGCTTCAGTTTGCTGCTGGTAGCTTTGTCACCGGACGCTACATTAGAGACACTAATAATATTATAAAGCTAGGATGGCTTCCAATTAAAGAACGTCGAGATTTTCACTTACTTAAACTTGTCTATAAAGCTTTGAATTTTCAGTCATGGCCATCCTAC
>JAOBBB020032718.1:0-15083 GCA_025331005.2 Zoanthus gigantus | reverse complement strand
GTCTGAATAGGGTTAAAATACTTAAAATCAGAGCTGAAATTAGTAAAATAGTTTTCCAAACGTTTTTCGAACAATATTGTTCATATTTAGGGTAAAACTTTGAAAATACAGTTCCTTTGTTATGAAGTTGGGCAACCAGGCCATTAACAACCCGTTGTGCTCGATCTTGTTCAGCATTTCCGCCAGATTTGCCTGTGTGCACCTGAAAATTATAAAGGTATCCACAAGACGAACAAGCCAATTCCCAGGTTTTTGTACCTCAGATTGGTTTTATGGGTAGGTATTGTTTGAAAGGATTTCTCCCTTTTTTTTCTTTATACTATGTGCTCATCAACACTTTCTGGCCAATATTTTAAGCACGCTTGAATTTTTCTTTCATTGCATTGATCACGAGACTTAAGTTATAAAGCTTATCAATGTTAAATCTAGAAATTATGGAAAGTGGGTCAAATGTCCCACGTGACATTTTAAATTGGGTCATTTCAAAAATGGTCTGGGTCAAATTATTATGATAATAATAAACTTTGAAAAACTGGCAATGTCCCTATTATGCTATACACTACCAGTATATTTTTACAACTTTTTAGCATTTTAACTCAGTTTCAACGTTTTCGAATTTTTTTTATCCCTATTATAGTTTTTATGCTTTTCACAGTTTTGATTTGTTTATTGCAGTAACTGGAAACAATCAAATAATTGTAAAGCCGAAAAAGACCAATTATGAATAAAAGGAAACCAAAAAATGCCTGTTTGACCATTTTTACATTTCATACTTTCTAATCAGCTTTACCTAACACAAGTTCCAAGCTTTTCCTTAGTTAGCCAGTAAAGATTCTTCTGTCCTTTTTCTTCCTCCAATGCTGCAAGGCCGCGTTAAAGTCGAATTGATCAAGATCGTTTCCTTCAGCAGAGACAACCATTAATTCATCAACTCTTTCTGAACCAAGTCTGTTTCGGACGGATGTCTTGAGGCTATTCTGAAGACTAAACCCTCGTTTGCAATCTGCTGTGTGAATAGGAGCTGTTAAAGCCAGAGATGCAAGTGTAATTAAATTTGGAAATTCATCTTTGTGATACTTATGAATTAAGTTCCACAGTGGTACCATTCTGTCCCTGGGATATCCAGCTTTGACTAGAGGTGGCTTGATCTTTTCCCACTCAGTTTGGAAGTGACCTGTTACACCTTCCCCTGTTCGTAGAAGATGGAAAGTTATCGGTTCCTTTAGTGAATACATTGTTTTTTTTGTGTTTCACACAAATTGAGCATAACATACCTTTATCTTCATACTGTAGCCACAGATAAGAATTTTTCCAGGCTGGACGGAATTTTCTCACAGTGGTACTTGTTGAGGCCGTTGCCTCGACTGGAAGTTCCGCAACTTCTGCGGGTTGACTCGCTGTTGTACTAATTTCTCCACCTTCGTCATTTGTCTCCTCCAGTTCACCTTGATCTTCACTTTCCGTTGCCACTCTTTAAAAAAAAGATTTAATTTTTGCTGGCGTTTCATGAAACTAAAATTAACATAGACACAAGAACACACCCTGAACGAAGCGTGAATCGATCGTCGTAGTAGCGTCAAGTCTCTCTCGGAATTGGAACGCCTGACACAAAAAGTCTCGTACAAACGTAGTCTGAAACACCAGTCATTTCGCGATTTCGCGCGTTCATATAAGGCTAGTAAGCACACATATTTGTTTTTAAATTTACTTTTATTTTGCCTGCTGCTTTGGAAGTACTTATATACGAGAAAACTTATTTTGGGGTTTTTTTGTTTGTTTCTTTTTTTTGTGTCAGTATGACCCCACGATCATTTCATTTTGCGTCAGAATAGAATATTCTGCGTAAATGACGCAAAAACGCGGCCTAGATTGACCACTGCTTATCAAAGCTGTCATCAGTAGGAGCAGGCTGCCTTGTGTTGTCAGCCAAATGAAAATTCTGCTTCAGTTGTCAGAAGTGATTCCTGGTAGAAACATTTTGGAATGCAGGAACAGCAAGTATTCAATCACGAGAAGAGTAATGATCAAAATTTGGCAGTCTGTGTAAAGCCATAAAATAATAAGCACCAACAAATGCTTTCATCTCATCTTTATTTGTGTCACAGAGCCATGTTTTCTTTGTTTCTGGGCAACATACATTATTTGTTTGCTCCACTAAAACATCCCAGGTATGTTCAGGAAATAATAGAGAAAAAGTTCGCTGCTTCAGAGTCAGTTTGAAAAAGAGTATTAGGGTCATTTTGTTGTCCGTATAAAGGAAATGAAACAACATTCTCGTCAAAATTTCCCCACCTTATAGTTGAGTCGTCTGCATTGCGACGGTTTGTAGGGGATTTTGATTTTCCTCCTCTTGTAGTAGTTCCATGCACTCTTCTTCCACGTGATCTCCCCTTTTCAGTCATCTTGTAATGGAATTTGTTTCATTTCACTGAGCGTCGCCATCACTATCTACCGATTCTAAAGATAAAATATTTGCATGTTCTATTTCACAAGCAGAACTTTCTGATTCAGCATAGTCCATATTACGGTTATCTATATTGCTTTTGTTATCTCCTCCTTCCCCCTTAAAGTCAACGATATCACTGTCCTCGGGAATTTCCATAATAATCTTAACTTTTTTCGCTGGATATCTGCTCGGTTGTTTTGTTGTCATATTAAAATCGCTCTTTGAACGTTTTCCCAAATTTGAGGAAGAAATGACTCAACACTGAGACCAATTGCGACTCAAGGGTTTTATTTTCTTTGTAAAAGTCCTCTTTATAGTCCACTGGAGATTTATAAGTTACAGGAAAAAGTGGACCTTTGACACCAAATGTATGCAAGTAGCGAGACCATTGTTGCTGGAGTTGAGAAGGGATTTCAGTAGCTCCCTTATATTGGAGATTGAGATTCGATGTAAAATGTTGGTAGCGTTGGTGATAGGGAAAGCAACCCAAGGCTTCAGGAAGGATCGATGAAATTTGGTCATATAATGATTGCAATTGAGAATCATGTAGCTCATCAAGCTGTCGGTTAGGGATTTCCTGAAGCTGCTGTACCTTTTTGTTGGCAGCAGCTTCAAGCAATGAAAAACCAAATACATAAATACTGGAAACAAATTCAACTGCCTAAAAGGTATATCGTAAGACTTAATAACTGGTTGCCAAGATACCATGTTTCAGTGGCAACAAAAAAAAATTACCATACCACTCAGACATGACACCCTTAACTGTTTTAATATATTTTATTGTTTTAAAAACTACATAATAATTTCTTTATGATCATTGGTATCGTATCCCACCAAGGCTGGTGGAGGGAAGGAGGCACATGCTATTGAACTATGTACAATAAAGATAATTTGCCTTTATAAATGATATAATGTTTATTAAGTATATAAATATACATATTAAATAATTAAATTTCATAATAAATACCATTTTATACAAACAGTAAATGTTTCATCTACAGTAAATAATCATGTCCAATAAAGAAATCTACTAATAAATAAATTGATCATTGATAAATATCTTTTGACGTAATTTAGAACTTATTGCATATCCTCCAACAATGGAAATTTCCATTTCAAATTTTGCTCCTTAAAGGAGAACTCCACGTTTTTACAACCTATTCTTGTATTAAAGTTCAAAAAAAAGTTTCTTTGCCATATCTCGTACCACATCCGAGAAATAATTGTTGAAAGCAGCGATAAATAGCTGACTTGAACGCCGCCACCTTGGAAACTCTTCTGAATCTGCAGTCAGAAAGCGGTTGTTATTCATGACGTCATTGCGCGCCAGTGCTGAGCAGTGTGAAATGTAATTGTAGTTTGTTTTATTAAAAGTCTTTCGTACAGGGTTTGACGGACAGGATTTGAAATTACAAACATGAGTTCCTCTTCTAGAAGCACCTCAAGTGTCAGCAGTTTGTCAAGTGATGATCTAGATGAGTTTTGGCCGAAAGGAGAGAGAACTCTTTTGATTTTCAGGGATATAAATTCCAGCCAACCCGTTCTCGCCATTGTTCATCAAGTGAAGAAGAGTCGAATAGCAACTCTTCCTGTTCTTCAACTGAGGCTGTGAATAACCGTCTACAGAATTTAAATTGGTATATAAAGTCAGTTTATTTATCTTTTATACTGTATTCAGTCAATTAGATTTTCGCCTTATTATTATTCAGGTGCACATGCGACCATTGTCAAATAATGGATCGAGATGTAGAGTGCGTTGTTGTCACGAAGTTCCTCAGATAATGAGTAAAAACCAGCAAGTTTTTGAAAAAGAAAATTGTATTGATCCCATCACGTGTATAACCAATAATCCTGGTTTTAAGACAGTTTGTTTAAATCGTTGGGTATTGGAAGCGGCATGGTTTCAGTACCGACAGTATTATGGCAAAAAGGATTACGAAGGTCCTGAACATAAGCGAAATAGACATATTGCTTATAGGCATTTGGTTCGATGGTGTTGGGGTGTTGTAGGCAAAGAAATCAGGGTAGTTTTACCCTCGTGTGCAGTTATGTGTATTCGTTCGTATTTCCCGCCGCCCGGCCTTGAAGATGATTTTGAGTTTACTGGTTTTCTTTATGCTGATGAATAAATCGAGTGAACAGTTTCTTTTTGAGCAGTTAATTTTTGTATTTAAAAATTCGCTTACATTTTACTGACAATACTTTATCGTAAGTGTTTGTGTTGGTCACTTATTGGGGTTCGTGTTTTGTAAAGCTTGCATGCATAGTGCATTTGCCACACTCGACTATGCAAGCAGAGATTAAATTTTGATCAAGCGTGGCCTTGTTGTTCTACTCGGTAAGTTTTCTTAATTCGGTATATTAGTTTTGTATTTGACTAGTCATTGTTCAAGGTCAATTGGCCTGAATAATACTGAGACTTGTATTTATTGATTGTAACTTTTCATTTTTTATCACAGCCATGATTTTCTACATTGAAACTGTGGAGGTTAAAATGTCAAATGACTTTTGTTTACATATTTTTGCACCATTGTTATTGCGAATTTGCGGTTATTCTTTATAGCTCTTTCGTATTTTCTTCCTGAGTAAAACTGGAGTGTACTTATACTAGCCCCGTTACTTTAGTTTAGCACATAATATGTAGTTGTAAAAGTTTTATTTTTAGACTCATCTGACGTATTTCAACCATAATGCCAATGGTTGTGTAATTAACTCAATTAAGAACCCATTGTGACCTTTTTTCCTTTTGACTTTTTATTTTATTTACTGCCAAAACAATGTAAGTAATAATATTTATTAACCTACAGTAGATTCTTATTTATTTTGTTGTTGTGAAATTGTTTGTACTTGTAGCAATGAATTCAACAATTACCTGTTATATCACTCTCCCTAAACAAATGTTCCTACTTGTTAACTTTTTTCCCCATTCTTGAAACATGTTGTTCGATCACATCTTCTTTTGTTGGTCTTTCAGTAGATGCAATGTTCTTTCGGATATGTGATAGTACTGCAATGGTATTATTTTCCCCGGTTTCATGGTATTTCATTGTTTCATCCATCAGGTTTGTTAAAAAGTTAAAATATTTCTTCTCTAAGCTTGGTTTAGCCACCCAAGCTTTACGATTGTTTGGGAATACAATCTTGTACCTGTTTTCTCCCATCCTTTTACCCTTTTTCACTGTTGCTTGTTGGCGATTACAGTTGCTGTTATGATCCAAGATTGTCAACTGTGTTCTTCCAACCATTCCTTGATAAAAATGCTTTCTTTTGGGAAGATATTTCAAGAGGTGTAAGTGATAGACTTCCAAATTGCCTGTATGATGGAATTCTATTATTTTCTCAATTGCTTTTAATAATTTTTTGTTGCAAACAATATCCTCTAGTGCTACATGAGCTGGAGAACCAGCCTTCAGCCACAGAACTCTTTTCATTTCCTTTTTAGTTAGCTTGTGGTGTTTGCATGATACCTGTTTCTTCCCTTCTTTCCAGCTATGTATGTTAGCTACATGATTAACAATAGAACCCCAGTTACTGACCAAAGCTTTGGGGTCGTTGTCACATGTCTGGGCACTCCACCATAAGTGATTAGATACACTCTTTATCCATAGGGAGAGTTCTTGGTTTCCCTTTTTCTTTGCCTTTTGAGTCAACTTTTTTGTCACCCATTTTGAAATGTGCCAAACATCATACTGGTGTATAATTTGGGTATAATTTTTTTTTAAGTTGAGCGGTAATTTGAATATGGCGATTAGTTGTTAAGCATCTGATAGGCACCGGCTTTAGGTTTAAGAGCTTGTTGAGACTTCTTTTGCACCCTTCATACTCCATTGCATTAGATGAGGAAACTTCTGATACCTGGACTAGCGAGAAATCAACAATTTTATTTGTATCTTCATCCATTAAACTGTAAGTATCATACTTCGCATTATGCCCTGGACTATCTGACCTTCCATCACCACACAAGTTAACAGCCTTTTTGATTTTGAGTTCATCAATCAACGTAAGTTGTTGTTCTTTGTATACCTTATCAATAACTGGTAATACAGTGCTGTTCTGCACCTTGTAAAAGCAAGTTTCACTAATGGACTTGAGTTTAAAAGCTTCAGTGAAAGAGGAAATTTCTTGGTAAGTAGTCCCAGAACAAACTATAGCTGCAGGAATTTGAATATTTCCAAAAGGAATACTATTTGCTGTTAGTGGCTGAGAGTTCCATCTGTAGGTATGATGTTGGAGACAAAGGGTAGTTATGGTAATCATACTGCCAACATTTTTTTTCCAACTTCACATACTGGAGACCCACATTGCTGGCACATTCTCAATAGCTCATTAATTTTGCTGTAATACACAATAAACTTCCAATCAGTTTCACAAAAATTGTCATTTTCATCTTCAGTCTCAGTTTCACTGCTTTCATCTGTGTTTGTGTAAGTGTAATCAACATCAGAATTATCCACACTACTTTCTATTTCCTCAGAATCAGAATCTTCAAAACCAGTTTTCACATCACTACACAATGCCATGTTCTCCGCAGTATCAGTTTTAAGCAAGTTACCTTCATTCATTTCTACTTTTCTGCAATAAGTATGATCACCAAAATGGTCATCGAGACTACACGAATTTACTTCTGCTGCACTGACACTTGAATTTTGCCTTTTTTTCAGTGGGTAATGGGATTTAGTTTTCAGTGTTTGTATTCCAATACTCCTTGTCAATGGGCTTCCAGTTTGTGTTTCTGCATCAACTTTTACTGTGTTCACATGTACATCAGCTGTTACTTCTCTATAATCAACATCAATGCTGTTTTGAATATCTAAAATATCCATTTGTTCTGGCCCTTTTAAATTTGAAGTTATTAACTGTTCGACTTCCTAAAAAGAAAAAATTAAAAGAGCTATTGCACCCTTATCTTATGTCTATAATTTTCTTATAAATTGATTACATTATCTACACGCTTTTTATAGGAACATTTGTAAGAGTAATGAGGCTCGGAAAGTTAAGAACAACGGCCGAGGCTGAAGTAAAGTGAAAATGTTTCTAGTTGAAACTTAAAAACATATATTATTTCAGCCGAGCAGCTCTTTGTTTGTCATTGCCTGGTCTCTTTGTTTTGATTTCACATCATTTCAAACCGCTCGTAGACAAAAACAAATTGAGAGCAAATTCGAGGCTGAAGCAGCCAAAAAATAAGAACAATTAGCCTCGGCGAAATTAAGCTAGAAAAGATTGTATTTATTTTTGTAAATCTAGGAAAATAGAAATTATAATTGGAAACAAACCTTAAAATAGTAAAATCATAATCAGAGGTCATGGATTTCCTTGATTTCAATGTCACGATCGTCAATTATTTCCGGTGATTCTTGAACCAGAGAGGCGGATGGAACAAACGTTTATAAATTTTAATATTTGTGACTAAAAAGTTTTGTGGAGATTAATTATTGAGAATTTCGAAAAGTTGCAAATACTTCAAAACCTTTGGTGTACTATATTATCTTTATGAAATTTTCACATCTTTTCACGACAACTTCACTTTCACAATCAGTATTTCTGGAGTTTTGATGTGTATTATATATATGACATGTTTCGACATAGCTTATGCCATCTTCAGAAGAATGATTACAAAAGTTCGTTACAGAATATATATATGATAGGCTTACAATGATTGACAAGTATATGATAAACTAATAATTAAGTTACAGAAGATGGCATAAGCTATGCCGAAACATGTCAAGAATAAAAAAAATATTCGTATATGTGAAAGTTATTTTATCAATTGTGCTACTACGATGTTAAAATAGTTCGATTTTTAAAATATATTGTTCACAAATGTTTACAAAAGTGTTTTTTCTTATCTGAGCTAGCGGCTAGGAAAAGCACAAACACTTGATGAACAGTCAGGATATGAAAATAATTAGAATCTGCAAAACTATGTAGAAATGATGTACCTATCATTTTACCGATGATTTATCCATTACTGTAGAAGTGATGTTCCTATGATTGTAAATTCGTGTATTCATTACTGTGCAATTGATGTACCTATCATTAAAGAATTGATGTACCTAACACTATAGAATTGATGTGCCTGTCATTATAGAATTGATGTACCTATCATTATAGGATTGGTGTACCTATCATTATAGAATTGATGTACCTACCATTATAGAATTAATAATAATAATAATAATAATAATAATATTATTATTAATAATAATAATAATAATATTAATAATAATAATAATAATAAAAGTTTTTGGAGTAGTATACAAGCTCAATGCTCTTACAAAGTGAAAGTTTAAAAAACACGAGCTACATAAATATGTAACTATGCATATGTATAAATATTTAAAAGCAACCTATAGCTAAGTATACTGTACATTAATTGAAAGCTTTTTGGAAAAGAAAAGGTTTTAGATGAGATTTAAATGATGTAAGAGAATTAGAGTTACTTAAGTGGTCAGGGAGGGAATTCCATAGTTTAGGCGCACAGACAGATAAAGCTCTATCACCGTAGGTTACGGATTTAGACACTGGAGAAAGTAATAAGTTCTGAATTGCGGATCGGAGTGAGCGGACTGGTTTGTATCAGAGGAGGTTGAAGTGTGAATGTGATAAGAGAGATTTTGTAAAGAGATCGGGAGCCAGTGAAGTTGACGAAGGACAGGAGTTATGTGATCGGATGTTTTGGTTTTAGTGACAAGTCTAGCAGCAGTGTTCTGTATGCATTGAAGTTTAGATATCTGTGATTCAGGTAGGCCACAGAGAATACTGTTACAAGAATCCAGGCGAGAGGTGACAAATAAATGAACTAATTTTTTGCAGTCAGCTTGGTTTAAGTATTTCCGGATTCGGCCAATGTTGTGAATTGCTAAGGAAATGTTGATATGTGAATTTAGTGTTGGGTGATTGTCAACAGTAATGCCAAGATCACGTGCAGTAGGAACTGGTGCTATCAAGGTGTTATTGATGGAGATGCTGGGTATTAGCTCGCAGTGCTTAAAACGAGAAGAAAGATGGACGATTTCGGGCTTACTTGGATTGCAGGCTAGTTTGTTTTTGTTACACCAGATAAGTATATCATTGACCCAAAGTTCCAATTTAGTTAGAATTGCAGTTCTATTAGTTATGCAGTTTATTGACAAGTAGAGTTGAGTATCGTCAGCAAACATCATGCCGTTGATGCCATGAGCTTTTATCATGTCTTCCAATGGAGCAAAATTGAGATAGAATAGTAGCGGCCCAAGAACAGTGCCTTGTAGTACACCATATTCTAAAGGCTTAGGGGATGAGGCCACGTCCCTCACTACTATTGATTGTTCCCTGTTTGTGAGATATGACTTGAACCAAGCTAACACCGTTACTCCAAAGCCATAGCGATAATGGAGTCTCTTCAGTAGAAGGGTATGGTGGATCGTATCGAAAGCTGCTGAAAGATCAAGTAGCACTAGAAGAACATCGTGTCCAGAATCGATTTCATGGAGTGCGTCATTTATCACACGTAGCATTGCTGTTTCCATACTATAGAACATTCGGTATGCTGATTGGTATTTAGCAAACAGATCGTTTTCTGATAGGTAGCTGGTTGTTTGAGTGGAGACAATGTGCTCCAGTGACTTGGACATGAAGGAAGTGTTTGTAGTTGGTCAGTAGTAGGAAAACTCTTCCTTGTCAGTCTAGGTTTTCTTCTTGATGTAACTATCATTATAGAATTGATGTACCTATCATTATAGAATTGATGTACCTATCATTATACAATGGATGTACCTATCATTATAAAATGGATGTACAACTACTGCAGTAGCATTGGCTTCTAAATATGAGAAATATCACTTCTTTTATAAAACAGAGACCACAACAAAACATGTTTTCAAAGAGAATTACTCGACCATGTTCATTTCATTAGGACTTCCGTAAATTCAAGAAGTTGTGGAAAAAGTTGAGAAAATATACATTTATCCTTGCCTTTTCTAAGCAAAACACAAACCCTGTAAATAAAAGACCAATGAAACACCTTACAAGTACATACCTTGTCTTGATGAAGTTTTTGATTTTCAAGTTGCTTTGCCCTCAGCCTTTCCTCCTTTAGCTGTTTCAATTTTAGTTCTTCCTTCTAATTAAGTTAAAGGCAAAACAGACAACACTGAGCTTAACTTTACCTGTATGTGGCTGTCTAAATTATATTTGCTTAATGAACTAAAAATTGTATATAGTTTGTGAAAAATACCATAAAAAATTTTAGCATAAAAATTATAAGTTATTGCTATCAAAGACCAAAACAATCAAACCTTCCTTAACAGGTATTAACTGGAATAAGCCAGTTAACTGTTACCTAGAATAAGGCCAATCTCAATTCTCAAGTAAAACATTTTAATTTAACAATCACATTGTAAACATTTATTTTTAGTTACTTACCTTATGTTAATATATCTAATTATGTATGCAATTCTGGAATAAATTCAACAATTTTTCTTGTTTTTGTAACTGACGAAGATGTGAGTCACATCAAAACATGTGTGAAAAATAAAAAACATTGTAGCTTTCTAGAAATCTGCTATCATTTTACTGTTTTCTCGACCATTTAAATCTATATCACCTGCTGGCAATTTTCGATGTTAAAATAGTAACCAGGAATACTTCAGAAAACTTTTTAAACTGCATCCATATAATTATGATGATTGTTCCTAGCATCACACTTAATAACAGACCATTATTTTTTTCATTATAATGGTTTTATTAAGATTTGTTTTTTAGAAAATAGTCAGTATAATCATCATCACACCATCATTCATATTCTATACATCTGTTTTCCATACTAGCAAGCAGTTGTGGTTGGCACAGTTGGTAAGATCTCTGCCTTCAAGCCACAAGGTCCCTGGTTTGATTTCCTGCTCTGCTGAGATTCATATATATTTGTGCGACCTTCTTTTCCACCTAAGCTACAACTCCTGTTTTAAGTAAATGTCCCCTAAAGAGTTCCAAGGTATGTGACCAGTGCAAACCAGCAGGGTAGGTAAATGAGTATCACCACTCTGGCAGCTAACCTGTGATGGATCAGAATCCTGTCCAGGGGGAGTTAGACTCTCATCCACTTCACACTATCGAAACTGGAGAAAAGTGTTGGCTCCATGGGCCACTTAGCTCATAAAGGATTTAGCTTTCCATGCTTGCATGGGTTAGAAAGGTTTCTTAACAGATATCTTTCACTAAGTTTGATTTTGTGCCAGATAACGATCAATGTTCAGAGATCTTAAATCATTATCCACAACTTGGTATCAAGTCTTTTGAGGTCTACCCTTTCTTTGCTGCCTCTCAACAACTATAACTCTGTATTTCTTCACCACTCTATCATCACTACATCTCTCTAAATAACCAAACCACCTCAATCTGCCTCTTCTAATGCAGTTCATAATGCTATCAAGGCCCAAACATTCCCTCAGTTCTCAAGAAGGCTTCCTATTCTTCAAGGTGACATAACAAATCCATCTTATCATTCTCATATCATTCTCATATCATTCCACTCCAACCTCAGTAAGTCAGCCTAATGATCATTTCTTTTTTTACTAAGATTATCAATATGATATATATACCTATAATTACATCAATGATATAATATACCTTCATTACATCAATATGATAATATACGTTACATCAATATGATATATAATATCTTTGTAACATTGACATGATATATAATATAATATACCTTCTTTACCTCAATATGATATATAATATAATATACCTTTGTTACCTCTTTCTCCTCTCTTTCCAGCTCCTTTCTCCTAGTTCTTTCTTCTTTTTTCTTTAACCTCTTTTCTCGTTTTTCTTCTTGTTTCCGCTCCTGTAGTTCACATAATTCAACAGTATAAAATTAAATCTGTACTTTGGAGAAGATGAATTATTCTCTCACAGTCTAGATCTGGAGTGGAAATAAAGTAAGTTACATAAAAGTTTATTCTTATCTTAAAACTTGGGTTAATTTTAACCTTTCTCATCATTACACCAGTAACAAATTTGGTGCATGAGTTCATCCTTATACTTGCAAAACTTTTTCCAAGTTAAAGATATGATATTTTTATCAGAAAATATTGACAGGACTTTTCTAGATGACAAAAAACTATCTGAGGATTTGAAAAGATGTCACCAGACTCCCAAAGATGCCCCAATTAATTCTTTTAAAAACAAAGTAGTCAAGAAAATGCTTTAGCAAGATCACCTTCCTTACAATGCTTTTCAATTTACAAGAGAATATTTTTATACTACTCAACTGACAAGAAGTTTTCATCTTTTGCATTGGTTTGAGTTTATAGATTGTTTGAAATTGTGTTGAGTAAGGAAGCATAAAAGAGTTCAATTTAAAATTACATGCCGGCATAAAAAATTTATCCATAAGTGTGCCTGGAGTTAAAAAGAGAGCTGCTGAGCAGTAAAACTTTTCATTGACAAACAATTTGTACAAGTTTTACTGCTGAATGAAATATTAAAAAAATATTTGGTTAGCATCCCTGCCAGCCCATTAATTTTTGCCGCTTCTATATTTTTCTGATATAAATTTCTTTTTTTTACAGTTTAAAATCTAAAAACTTAAGCAGTCTAATATCAGACCTACATGCTAAAAACTGATTGATGGGAGTACATGGGCCTTGGTACAAGGTCTTCGCAACATTAGGAGAAAATGGTAGGTATATTTCATCATCATCAATCCAATTTTGATCCGGTTTTATCCCCGTAAACGAGGATGGCCGGATTTACCCCACTCTGCCAGCAATCTCTCCCACTCCCACTCTCCATCTTGCTCGATTGCATCCTCCTTCTTCAAACCAACACTCTTGCTCTCCTTCTCCACTTGTGATCTCCATGTCTTCCTCGGTCGTCCTCGCTTCCTCTTTCCCTTCACTTCAAACTCCATTGCCTTCCTCAAACATGGCCATCATCCCTTCTTAACACATGCCCGTACCATCTCACTCCAAATCAATAGACCATTGTTTTTTGTTTATTTAGTAAATTGTGTGATACTAAAACAATTAGACCTCTCGGTATTATGACCTCCAAATCAAGTGGCCATTCCTTTTTGTCCATGCAGTTAGTTGAGTGATACTAAAACAATTATACCCGTCGTTCTCATGGACTCCAATTCAATAGACCATTCCGTTTTGGCCATCTAATTGTGTGATATTAGATCTCTCGGTATCATGGACTCCGGGTAGATAGTACATTCGCCCTATACAGCCTTACGGGCTAATCTCCCTAGGTCCTTAAGATTTAAGAGCTGATTATCATGCAATTTCCTTGTTATACAAGTATACTTGCTTGGGTTTTTCGTTTAGGTCAACCGAACATTTGCTCTCTTAGCTGTAAATGTACAAGTTTTAAAGTGATAGCAACTCTTTTAAAACAAAGAACTGTTGGAATTCTGGTTTTCATGTTCGGAATGATGTCACTTCAAGGTGTTTTGTTAATGGAGGTAGGTAACACAACACTTTTTTTTCAATAATCTTAATGTTAAGCTATAGATCAGTCTGCTCTATTTCTTTAACAAATAAATTAGCGTAAGCCGTGTATTAGATAGTGATAAAACACAATGGGTATATCAGAATACGAGAGAAATGTAGAAGAACCGTAGGCAAATGTTTTTTACATTTCTCGAGTGTTCTCAAATGCCCGAAGTGTTTTATCACAGTCTAATACAAGGTTTAGGCTTCTAAATTTGCTTTATAAAATAAACTCTACACGCCACAGATAGTGAAAAACAATAAGACACAAACGCTTTTTCTATGTTTTATACTTTGATCAAATATGGGTTTTTGACCAATCAGAGCGAGCTTAGTTTCGTTATAAGGAAAAATAACACTTAAACAAAGGTATACATCCAAAATCTAAAAGTCGTACTTCTCTTTTAAACGCTACCTCAAACTTTCTCTCCTTTCCAAGTTTTCAGACTGATGTGTATGATTTTACTTTATCTCCAGTTGATGAGAGCACAGAATATTATTTATTATTTATTTTTATTTAATATTTGCTAGTATAAATTCACATTTCATCCATTCTGTTTTTTTGTTTTGTGCTTAGTGTTCTTACCGTGTGTATAACTTGTATCTATCCACGAAAGTACTGAATTGATTACATCATTAATAATTTATTCTGCATGATCCAGGTATTTAGACCGACTAGCCTATGCTATTTTAAGATGTTTAAAGTGCTCTCAATAATTGCGAAAATGAAATAATATTTACTTATACTGAATTGTCAATACTTGTCCGGGGCACAATAACTTTGTTTGTTGTTGTTGTATAGGGTATAGAATAACACAGTTTTTAGTCGATCTTACAACTTAAGTTTGTTAAAAACTCGGAATCAGAGGGTATACTCAGTTTGGCAGGAAAGATTGTTTTTGTATTCATGGCTTACCACAGAAAAATGCTGTAAATATCTTATAATAAAACAATTATACCTCAAGTGATTGAACAGTATAACTAAATTGGATACCTGAATCTACTGGCCATTCTGGAGTTGCGCAGGGAACTAGGGAGAGTTTCAAATTTTAACCAATCGATAAAATGACACCACCGCATGAAAGATGGCATTCAGAGTTGTCATTTGACCAAGGTTGATGCTTTTGGGGTAAAAAGAAACGAAGTTATAGATC
>JAOBBB020032649.1:0-15085 GCA_025331005.2 Zoanthus gigantus | reverse complement strand
AGTGATTGTAATGACCCCTGAGGAAGGCGAAAGCCGAAACGCGTAGGGTCTTAATAAAGAAAAAAGTAACGCTACTTGCCTGCAGACCATTTCCCCTTGTGTACAAAATATATATATATATATATATTTATATATATATTACACAACTTCACAAGAAAAAAACTGCTTCCCCCTAAAAAAGCTTACTCCTAAGAGCAAAACAGCGACAAACTGTTATTTGAATACAAGGTATGTAAAACAGTTTATGTTTTATTTCTACAACGCAAATGACGTTCACTGTAGAAGTGTTATTGTCTAATCTTAGTTAGTTTATGGAGACAATCGACATGTTGCTTACCAAGTGGTTTGCTTAATCTTGCTAGACAGACTGTCATAGTTGTTTTCTCTAAACAACTCGGGATTATGACGTCTTGAGTTGTAACTTTGTCAGCTGTAAAAACAAAATGTTGAATTGAAATGTTGAATATTATTCAGAAACAATAGAGAAAATCATTTGCGCGATATGTATTTTTAAAACACTAAATCATAGTATTGAAATAAAAACTTGATTTCGTGAGCATTAACCACGATCTAGACCAAATGCGCTTTTTTATTAATAAGAACTGAAAAAAAAGAACAAAATAAAAAAAACTGAAGCTGAAACGAAAATGTTAAGAAAAAAACGTTAACAACAATGGCGAAACGCATACACTTACTTGCACTGATATACCTTTTCACAAAAATTACTGAAAATAATAGCTGTCTGCCTCAAATTACAATAAAACAAAGCATACATGTACAAGAGCATTGAGACATTTGAGGGCGTTATATTTGATTTTCAGCTGTTAAAAATATGTGGCATTATAAGAACATTTGAGCCTCAAATGCTGAAAAAACTAAGGAACATTGATCCTGCAACTTTACTGCACGGTTAATTCTTAATAAAAAAGTGTAACACAAAATACTACTTTTTCATCCTGAAAAAAGTGGAATGGATAACAAAGCCTCTAAAATTTATGTAAATTATTTCAGGTTATCGGCTGTGAAAGTAATAATTTTACCTTATTTCTTTGTAAGTTTTAAATGACAAACAATTTATTTAAATGTATTCTTCTGAATTTTCAGTTATTTGCTCTCTTAAAGTTTTACTTGCTTCAATTTCGTAGAAATACTTTTGCTCTCAATTTTATTTAAGAAGCTAAACCTTCGTTTATATACTGAAAAAACCGGAAAAGACGCAATCTTGCGAAAGGTCTTTTGTTTTAAAAGTTGGAACCATATAGGCATACGTCGCAAATACCTTTTTAATCAAGCTTTTACCTTTGGTTGGATGAAGTTATCATCTACACATTGATGATCGTAAATAAATAACTTTGCATTTAGCTTGATTGAAAACACTTATCTTTCACAAAGCTTGCTTATTCTACTTCAAAAAAAGAAACTCGACTGACATTCATTCACTTTTTGTGCTCTAGAAGTTTGCTTTCTGTAATGACTGAAACTGCATACATTTCGAAAACTTTGTCGAAAGATCTGCTGGATCCGACCGGTCAATTAAGAATTTTTTTAAAAAGCGTCAAGAATATTTAATATTATTTACTTTTTTGATATAACCCAAATTAGCCAAACAACGAACATAGCCGCAAAGCTCTTTTCAATCACAGTAACTGACATATTTCTTGAAAAACTAAATTTCTAACGCAAAGAGAAGTGCGAGGAGGAATCCCTACACGTCACACTGTAACAAAACAAAAAGTAATTGCCAAGCTCTACAAAACTTGAAAATTGGCTGGCCTGAGTTTCTAGTTATCGGCCAGGATAAAAAGAGTCCTAACTCTTGATTTGGTAATCGAAACTTCATAAGGAACTGAGTAAACATTAGTTTTGTAATTTTTCAAGAAAAGCAATAACTACTAAACTAGTATAAAGTTTGAACCAGCTAGTTTATGGGACCTTATAAAGTGACCATTCATTTCATTTGCCTTGAAGAGTAGAAACGATTGGTGCTATTGATTCTAACTTTTGAACCAGTTGATGAAACCCTATAAAGTGACCATACATTTTATTTGCCTTGAAGAGTAGAAACGATTGGTGTTATTGATTCTAACTTTTGAACCAGTTGATGAAACCCTATAAAGTGACCATTCATTTTATTTGCCTTGAAGAGTAGAAATGATTGGAGTTATTCATTCTAACTTTGGAAGCTATCAGTTGATGAAAAATATTGTAAAGTGACTATTGTTTTTGCCGAGTTGAAAAGTAGAAATGGTGATCAATATATGACGACTGAATCACTATAAACTAATCAATTTCATTTTTTTTAAACGTTAATAATTTAAAGCATGAATATGGAGATTGCAGTTTAGGAAAATGATATGGCGTTTTAGAAAAATAAACAGAAAATTAGCTAAAGAAATCAGTCGTCAGTATTATAGTGTGTATTTAAGAAAACGATGTGGACATTAGACTCATTACAAACTATTAACAAAGCACACATCCTGCTATTGACAAATTTCTCAGAGACTGAATATTTGCTTATAAAACCGAGATGTGAAATCATTGATGTAAATATAATTAGCGCAATTTTTTCAAAATTTTCCTCTTTAAATAGCTTTTTTAATCTAACTGATAATATACAAGTTAGTTTGCTTAGTTTTCCCAACTCTTCATCTTTCTATAACAGGCCTGTTAAAACGAATGATGAGAAAAATATAATCAGATCTAGAAGACTGCAAACATAAATTTTATTCACTTAAAAAATCTTCAAAAACGCTTGCTGCATATATATAAATCTCCCATTATTTTTGGGTGAAGCATTTTTGAAAATAATAAACAGCTTTTTTAATTTGATTTCAATTTTAAAAAAACTTTTATGTTCTGCTAAAACAGTGGCTCGTTCTGTACGGAAAACCAATTTACCGATCAGCAATGTTATCGTTTTATTTCCAATTTTATGTTTACGTTTATCGCCGACTCCATAAAAGAAGAAGACCATTGAACAAAAGCAATATATCATTTTGAAATACTACTTTCATTATAAATATGCAAATTTTCAAGAACAACTTGCCCAAGTTTGAGGGCAAAATTCTTAAATTGTCAAAATAAATATAGCAAATGATCTGGAGGCTCTCTGGATTGTTCGAATAACTCCTTATCATATAAAACAGCCTGAACGTTTTCGTTAGTGTTTTAGACATAACAATATACGAAAATAGTATAATTGCGAAGAACTAAAAAAATGCAGTCATTACTTGAAGAAAAGATATACAATTGATTACAACATGACATTTGAAACTTATCTCCAAACTTTTATTTCGAACTAAGATTAAAATTATTGAGACTGTCTTTGTACCGCGGTGTAAATTATTGACTTTATGAATGATCGTCGCGATTGTATAAGTAACTTTAAAAAATGCACAAGAAAAACTTTTGAGGCTTCAACTTGAAATGTTTTCTCCGGGGTTCTTTTCGCTAATGCTTAAATTGCGTTTGGATGGGTGTGGTGGGCATAGTTGGTAAGATTTCGGCCTTCTAGCCACAACTGCAACGAGGTCCCCAGTTCGATCCCTGGCTCTGCCGAGATTTGAATCATTCTCGCGGCATTCTTTTCCGCCTAAGCAAACTCAGCTTTCCATCCTTCAGGGGAAGGTAAATGAGTACCAGCATCTGCTGGGAGCTAACCTGCAATGGATTAGTGTCCTGTCCACGAGGAGTCAAAGACTCTTTTCCGCTTAACACTACAGAAAGTGGAGATAAGCGCCGGCTCCATGGACCATTTGGCTTGGGATTTAGCTTGCTTTTAAAATGCGTACATAACCGCAACGGTCATTCAAAATGGCGTCTTTCGTCGACGAAGTACATATACTGAATCTTTCATCTCGTTTTAATTCTTGAACTCTTTACTTCTGCCTAAATACATTTGGGAAGAAAAATAAAGTTTACTAGTGAGAAAAAATGGTGCACCAACGATAAAGAATATAGACAGCATTTAATTTTGAGTTCACATTCTCAGACATGCAAAGTTGAACGGCTAGTTTGAGAGCTACTCACTGAAGCTGTAAAAACATGGATCAGTCAATGTTTTGAAGCACACTTGACTGATTAAATATTTTTAATACATTTTTTCAGTTTTATTTTTTCAGTGTTAAAAACATTTTTTATGAAACCTATTCGTGACCGAAATGGAAAGTTTGCCGAAGTACTTGCGTTAACTTTGCAGTACCTACAACAACTATTATTAAACCTAATGATTTAAATGCGTCATTAATCTAAAATTACTAGAAAATTTACGCATTAAAGCAATTCTTTAAATCTTGCAATCTAAGAACTCAGCAGGAATTGGGGAAACGCTAAGAAAACTTGTTTTGATTCTGAATCTCTCGAGTATGGTCGAAACATGAGTAGTTCTCTTCAATGGCAGAACAGGTGTGACAATATTGTTATGTTGCTCGTGATTTTGTGGAAATGTTAAACAAGCGGAACTATTACTGCATTGAAAATCTCCCTAACAAACAACATATTAATTTATCGATCTATTCTTTAAATCTAAACCTAAATGAAAATTTGATCTGAAAATTGGGACGTTTCATGGGATACTCAAAAAAGTAGACTCACACTTAGAAATTTCATTGGACTTGATCTAGGAATGAAAAATTTAGTATTAATAATTGGAGATAAGCTTCTCAGACAATATTTATTTCAGTTGTCTTTCTGTTGTATCATTTTTGATATTTAAATAAGATTATAATTGGGTTGTTCTATTGACGCGAAAAATGTTGTCTCATTAGTTCAATACATGACATGCTATCACCGGCCATTTCACTCAGTACAAATCAACATCTGCCAAGTTGGCTAATTAAAAACATAGCTGATATTATTCAGAGCAATAGAATCATATTAAAAATGTATATTTTGAATTTTGAAAAATGGAAGAGTACCATGGATGTTTCCGGACAATTTCCTTTATGGAATCGTGGCAAATCTTCTTTGGTCACCCACGCACTCAAACTATGACATGAAAAGACAAACGAAGCTAGTTTCACGTCAAGAGTATGACTTCTTTGTTGTGCAGCTCCTATTCGCGTAGAACATATCATAATTCAAGTGGTCAATTGTACCAAATTCAAGCTCCACATAATGGTGATTAAACAAACAGGGGAAATTGAAAGGAATGGTGTTCTTCCGAGGAGATGCAAATTAATCCGAGTCGAGTACATAAAACGCTTTAGCAATAGATGATTCTTCACTTTCAAGTGTCTATTGGTCGCCGAGATCAACGAGAAAAGTATCTCTTTTGTTTAGTTTTGCTTCAAAGAATCCACAAGGCTGGGAAGGGCATCACTGGTTGTGCAAAAAATACTGAACAAGGTAAGATTTTTTAATAGAATTAATATTTTGCAGTACTCAAGTAAAGAAACTATAAATGTTAAAAAGAGCGAAAAATCCAAAAGTAAGACAACATTTTTGACTAATTAGTTTTGTTTGTGTGTTTTCCGATTTTCGCCAAAAATGTTGTTTTTTAGACGTAAAAACACTGATTAAAAGAATGTAAAGTTGTAGCTAGCCAAGGAGAAATAAAATATATTTATACTATATATATATATATATACGTAAATGATTCCTAAAGTTTTCGGTTGAAAAAACATGTTTTTTTTTAACCAAAAACGCTCGAAAAATTTAACGTATATTTTATTTTGCTTTTTATACAATTTAGTTTACATGTTTTTTTTCTTTAGCTTCAGATTTCCTCGTTTTCCAAAAATAAAAGCACTTGGAGTTAACAAAGACTTTTAGACTGACAAAGGGTTTGATTTTTTTAGCCCATAGCCAACATTGAAACTTATCACTCTCAAGTTTACCCCTTGGGCCAAAATCTTTTTTTGTTCAAACCCCGCAATTTAAAAAAAATGTCGCAATATTTAATTTACTTTAATTGCTGTTTCACAAATTGCTTAATTCAATGTTCTTCTTCTTGAAACCTTTTGCTATTTACGTCTTTATTCGTATCATACTTTGCTACTAAGTTAATAGGCTGCACCAAAAAATACAAAGAACATGAATTGTATTCTGTACATTAAACCATTTAATTTAATTAACACGAACTCAATTTTTTTTAAAAAGAAATACTATATCTGGCATAATGTTGGTAGACATTATCTGTGAAAAACTGGATTGAAGTGTTTTCATTGTGAGAAACTGAAAAAAGAAACACGAACCAACTCGATTACTAACATCCCTTTTTTCATCAAGGTCATCCAAACAAAAAAAGATCGTTAATAGGTAATAAAACTCCCTTCAGGGTTTTTAAAAAATGTAAAAATATGTCTTGCAATGAAAAAAAAACATATTGATTTGGCCGTATATACTCACTCACATATTTTTAAACGAGGAATAGCTAAAAAAAATTGCATATTTATTTTTATATTTTTGCATGGCATTTCGGTCTCATAATGCTGTATGATTTCGATCTTTTCAGTTGCCTGCAGTTTTCAATGCAATGATTTACCTTTGATATCCACTGTAATTTGCACTTGTATGAAATTTTTCTTTGAGTAAAACAATAGTTTTCTATTAATAATGTTTAGTGAAACTCCTTTTCAGCCAAAACTTGTTCCTTATTTCATCCGGGTAATTTACGACTCAATATTTAATTTGTTTTTATGGGCTAAGCTAAATCGTTTCCCGAGTTTTTCCTTTCGCTATACAAATAATTTGTTCTGAGGGCTTCGTAATACTTCCAAGTCTTTACATTAAAATAAAATAGCACGATTTGTTCCTTATTTACGTCCAGTCCTTTGCAGCCAGCTAGGTTGAAATACCACTGAATATCTCAAAATATTTACTTTGACCTCGCACCATGGAAAATGCAAGACGTACCAGTCGGCCGCTAGTGGGATTGATCTAACTTAATTCATTTGATCATATAGTGAGAAGCTAAACATGAACTATTTTGAGATTTTGTTCGTCTTTTTGCTTGTTATGAAAATATTACTCCTTTCAGTGTTGATACTCGCCAATACTTTCACTAGCGCGGTGGCTAATTGCTACCACACTGTTAGGGAACATCATTAAAGCATCTAATTTGTTAAAATTAGTTAGTGAAAGCCAAACATGTACATAAATGCGGCGCGCAAATTTTATCGATTTATTGCCCAAATATAAAGTGTGTGTTTCGATCGGATAAACTCGATTAAGTGTAAGGGAAAGAACTAAATGTTTTCCCCTTGCGCGGTTTATAGTTGTCAATTCTTTTACTGTACTCGCTGTTGAATTCCAACTATGAGTTATAAGAACGGTGGTCTACTTTTTTTAACAAAAAAAAACAACGTTCGTGCAGAAAAACAGGCGTTACTTTGTATATTTAGATATGTACAACTAACAAAGTCTAGAGCAAGAAATTTTTCAGAACTTCGTTAAATAACAACTCAGGGTAAAAATATTTGTACTTTTAGACCATTTACAATACAACTCAAATACTATACGCGGATTTCAAACAAATGTTATCTAAGCTTTTTTATACTAGTTTGTTTGAGAAATGTATATAGTTACTTTTGTAGGATTCTCGCGAGACATCTGTTGAAATTTCTAACTAGCAACAGTCGATCTAGTAAAATATTTTATACCTTCTGCTGACGTTGAAACCAGGTCTACTGGCTATTATATGATGATGTATGCACCACCACGTAGTTGCATCATATCTCTTTTGTTTGGCTAGTTACCATAGAAACCAATAAGGAACCATCTGATAAAGCTTATTTGAAAGTAAGGAAGAACTATACAAGGTTTCATGTTCCACAGGCGAATGATGTCAAAACTTATGGTTATCATATCATAATGAAAAAATGTCACAAATGGATGCTGTGCCGGTGTTTCGATAGAAACAGTTATTAGATATATCTATAAGTTATATATACATTAGTGAAAAAAAATTTTTTAAATCTGACGTTTAGGACTGTAGTCCTTAGTCGGACAAATGTATGGAAGATAAAGAAAGAGGTGGTTATATAATGCATAGATCGGTTTATAGAAAAACAAAAGGGAATAAAAGGATAAAAAAAAAATGAAAACGCTTTCAGGGTTCAACGGGGCTCGAATCCCAAGATCTCTGCCATACTGATGAAGCCATAACTGGTAAGCTGGGTCAATTATTGTGGGTTCATCAATGCCACTCTGAGGTGTACAATGGTTATTTAGACTGAGCTTGTACCGCAGGTTAAACAATGATCTTATAGATGATCGTCGGGATTATGATTATTGAGACTGAGTTTGTACCACAGTGTAAACAATGACGTTATGAATGATCGTCGCGGTTATGATTATTGAGACTGAGTTTGTACCACAGTGTAAACAATGAGGTTATGAATGATCGCCGTGGTTATGATTATTGAAACTGAGTTTGTACCGCGGTGTAAACAGTGACGTTTAAATGATCGTCGTGATTATGATTATTGAGACTGAGTTTGTACTGTGGTGTAAACAATGAGGTTATGAATGATCGTCGGGATTATGATTATTGAGACCGAGCTTGTACCGCAGGTTAAACAATGAGGTTATGAATGATTGTCGGGATTCGAGCTTGTATAGCGGGGTTGAGATTATTGAGACTGAGATTGTACCGGGGTGTGAACAATGACGTCATGATTGATCGTCACGGTTATGAAAAAGGAGCCTGAACATACGAGATTCGAGCCCAGCATGAAATACCGATCGTCAGCGGGATACAAACTCAGTCTCTGAAATGGTTGTACATCTTATAGTTACATCGATGGGCCTACTAATAATAAACTGCTTCCCCAGTCAGTGTTGTATCACATTTAGAGTGCAACACCGGCACCGCAAAGATTACCGCGGTTCAAATCTCGTTGAAGACTAAAAGTTCAAATTTTCTTTTTTTTCGCATTTACTTAAATTGCATTTGTAACCGTGACGGTTATTTATAACGTCATTTAAATAAAACAATATCATTATCAACGTCATTGTTATTATTGTGTTTTAAGTATTTAGTCTATAAATTCTATTATTAACAATTATTACCATAATTATCTATTATTATTATCATTATTATTATTATTACCATCATTATTATCATCATTATCATTATTTTTATTATTATTATTATTATTATTATTATTATGGTTTTCAGATAATGGTCGTGACAATGAAAGCAACTACAATAGTTCTATTGGCTTGTGCTGTAATTATGGCAAATTGGATTTTTGCAAAAGGAGACGAAGACAATGAAAACAAGCATGTTAGCGGAAGATTTAGACGGCAATGTCCGACTGGTCTGTGGTGCGGGAAAAAGCGAACCGTTAACAAAGCTATCCCCAACAACCTTAATAAGCTTGTAAAGCGACTCAGCTGCCCCACAGGTTTGTGGTGTGGGAAAAAAAGAGAGATTAACGGGGCTGCTAGTTCCAAAGCCATCCCCAAATCGTTCGAAATACTTACCAGAAGTCTGGATTGCCCTACAGGTCTTTGGTGTGGTAAGAAAAGGAGCCTGTATCCAGGAACGTCCAAGACACAGGCAAAAACTGGTTTAAGCTTACCCATCTTTATGACTCAACAGAGAGAGCCTAACTCCAACTTTGTAGAATCACCAAAAGGATACCCAATTGTAAAGAATGAAGATCTTGAAAACAAGATACAACTTTGAATAACTTATTAATAAACTTGTTAATAACTTGTGTCGCACAGAAAATAAACCCATTGCTAATTCAGAGAGTTTGTTGTTTAGCGTCAAAAATACCAGTTAAAATTAAAGAAAGGTTTTGAAATGTGTAAGGTCGTTTAAGCATGCAGAAAACTTGAGCTGATAACTATATACAACCGCATGCAGCATGAAAAATTAAAACAAGCAAGATGGTTACTGATAAAATATTCGCTGGTATACTTGTTGATAACAACAGGAAATAAATTCTTCTTAAAGTCATTATTTTTAGTGTTGTTCATCATTTTAAGGAAAGTAGAATGCAATTTGCAGTTTATTGGGGGGTGGCATACTTTTTTCGTATATATAGCTGAATGAGAAAAATCAAATATGAGTCCCTAAAATGCAAACCAAAATAACAGATAGCAGTATCCCAAAGTACATTAGAAGAAGTAAAAGAACAATGCTTGTGGGATGTGATTCTTATCATAAGCATCCAGGATTACTATTTTTATGGTAGATTTAAGAGCTACAGCCCGCTATAACGTTGCCATAGTGTCCATTTTAGTGGCTTCAACTTAGCTACTAGCGCGTTTGTGCTATCTATACTTGACATTTATCATTATAGCGACATCCCACAAGGATTGCGCTTTATACAACTCCTGGCTTATTTTCCTGCACAGTGAGCAAAACAGGAAAAAGTGATAAGCTGTATACTATAACTAGTACTTAGCTCTAGGTTGTGCACGCGCGCCATTTGTGGGGTGGATATCAGCATCACCTTAGTCTTGACAGGGTTAAGTGCCAGGCTACATTCATTGCACCACAAAGATAGTCGATCAAGAGCAAGCTTAAGGCGTTGTTCACGGCATACATGGATGTTAGTGAGTTTATCGCTTGAGTAGAGTGTAGTATCATCTACATACTGATTAGAACTCACAGCCTAGTTAAGGTGCTCAGTAAGGCCATTAACTTAAAGGTTAAAAAGCACTGGCCCTAGCGCACTGCCTTGTGGGACACCAAACACAACATCAACTAGTTAAGATGCTCGGTCATCAATCTGTACAAGTTGCTTGCGCCCTGTTAAGTAACAAAAAAGGCCCAGTAACCCACCTTATGAAGGACTTTGAGAAGCCCAAATGGTGTAACTTGTTTAACACAGTTTTATAAGCAACCGTATCGAAGGCCTTTGAGAAATCGGCCAAAATTGCCAAAGTCACTTCGCCACTCTTTACTGCGCATGTAATATTATCCTTCATAGTGAGCAGAACAGTGGTACGGTGGTACTGTAACTTTTGCGATAGCCACAAACGCTGTCCTTTAACTCTTCCATTAGGCCCAATGCAAGGCGCTCGTACATCTTGGATAAGACAGGCAGAATAGAGATTGGGCGAAGATCGCTGTTGCTTTTTGCGGTTGAAATAACTTCAGAATGGCGCTTATTCGAGCTATTTTCCAGGCTGAAGGAAAGATTTGTTTTGAAATACAAGTGTTTAAAATGTGCGTCAAAGGAAGGTGAGGCTAGGGAATCGGCAACAAGTTTGATAAACTTTACCGGAATGGCATCTGGGCCACAAGAACAATTGGATCGTAGTTTCTTGAGCTCATAGAGGACTCGGTGACGTGAGACACAGTTGAAAGAGAAAGCGCCCGGCCCGGCTTGTAATTAGGAAGTAATTCAATTAAGTCCCAGAGGTTTACATGTATGGCAGTTGACTCAAAGTGCGCGTTCAGTTCGTTGGGGTCTGACCTGAGTGGCTGCGGGTTGGGGTGAAAAACTCTGTAAACAGTTTTCCACACTTCCTTTGCTCGAGAAGAGTGCTTTGCTGTAAAAGTTCCGTTTTGTTTTACCAATTTGTGATTTGATGATGGCTTTCCAAATCATTTCGCTTATGTTTCTGCGCGCTTTTGTTCGTAGGTTCTTACATTCTTGCTGGAACCGTTGAACATCAAGGTCCTTCATGCACTGTGCAGGTAGGCCCGTGAATTTAGTGCGTCTTAACAGAGCGTGGCAGTCTAGGACATTCATGGATGAGCAAGCTGAGTATGTCAATTTGCACTTCGGGATCGTCAACGGGGAAGACTAGACTTAAAGGGAGCGTTTTAAAATCACTGAGGAAATCTTTCTCATCAAAAACGCGTTTGTTGTGAATGTATCTGGGCCCGGGGACGAATCGTGTGACGTAAGAATTCACGCATGCGTACAGCACGTCGTGGTCGCTGATAAGCAGGCAAGGTAGAACATCGCAGTGAATGATTTTTGTTTGCATAATGTGTGATTTATGAGTGTTTTTGTGTGCAATGTTGTCCGTGTGGCCTAGGTGACTAACTGGGTCAGGTTGAAGGTCTCTTGCATGTCCATATATTTCCGTATTGAAGACTTGTGTTCCTGAAGAGGTCTACATTTACGTCACCCGTAACCAGGAGCATGTCGTCCCACAAGATGGAAAGGTTGCTAAGAAGGGATTCAAAAGTATCAAGCCAGTAAGAGTGCAACATGACAGACTAAGATCTAGAAACAGTACCCAGCAAAAGCTTGATATGTTTATTACGGCCAGGGATTTCAAGCAACAGGTGTTCCATGGTGGGTAAGCGTTTTTCTATGTCGGTGCGTCTTTTAAACCTGATGGTTTCTTTAACATACACATCCACACCGCCACACTTTTTTTTCTCTGTGATTAAACACATAAGAAACACATGTGTTTTTAAGCACTTCTTAAATAAACTAATGGATATCAGCTGGAAGGCTGTTCCACAGCGCAGGTGCAGCAGCGTAGAAAGAGCGAGCACCAAGAGTCGGGCGCATGGCTTCACTAGGGCGATCCAGAAATAAAGTATCGTTGGAACGTAGCGAATAAGCAGAAGATGATTTGACGCTAACTAAATTACTTAAATATCTAGGTGTCATGCCGTAAATGGCTTTAAAAGTAATAACAAATATTTTAAAACGAGTTCTATAATGAACAGGCAGGCAGTGAAGCTCAAGAACAGTACGAGAAATACTTTCAAACTTCTTAGTGTCAGTAAAAAGTCTAGCAGCACTATTTTGAATTCTTTGCAACTTGGCCAATTGGATCTTTGGGAGTCCGTAGAGTATGCTATTACAGTAATCTAACCTAGAGGTTACATATGCATGGACAAGGGCTCGACGGGAGTCCTTAGACAGGTACTTGGAGATACGACGTATATTGTGTATATAAAAGAGAGAGGCCTTGCAGATCTGATTTATGTGATTACTTAAGTGAACTGTCAAAAATAAAAAACAGCATCTCATCTGGATGAGGGATTAACTATGTGACTGCCAACTTCAACGGTAGAGGAACGAAGTTTCTTCAGCTGCTGCCGAGTACCTAATACATGAAACTCGGTCTTGGCGTCATTCAAAAGTAACCTGCGCTCAGTCATCCATTTCCTAATATCGCGTATACATTCCGTCATGGCGCTAAGGGCTGCGTCTTGCGCGTTATCGACGTTCGGCCGAAAACTAAGATAGAGCTGAGTGTCGTCCGCACAGCAGTGTGCTTGCGGTAGATGGCGCTCGATAACCTTGAACAGTGAAGAGGTGTAAATAACAAACAACAGGTCCTAAACACGAGCCCTGGGGGACTGCACATTCGAGCGAAAATGGCTTAGATAGAGAACCCTCAATAGAGACCTGTTGGCTACGATTCGACAGATAAGATCGGAACCAATCGAGCACCATTCCCTGTATACCGACGTCCTTAGCCAATCGTTCAACCATGATATTATTATGGTCAACCGTGTCAAACGCGGCGCTGAGATCCAGCAGGACCAGCAGGGTAACATGTTGTGAGTTCATTTTTAAGAAGATGTCATTCATGACCCTAAGCAAGGCCGTTTCTGTACTATGATGTTCACGGTAGGACGATTGAAACTCTGGGTAGATGTTGTTTGCGATCATGTGCCTGTGTGTTTGCTCGAATACAGCCTTCTCGGTTAACTTGGAGATGTATTGTAAATTTGAGACAAGTCTAAAGCTCTGAAAAACCAGGTCAAGCCCCAGCTTCTTTAGCAACGGATGAACAAGGGCGCATTTCCATTGGTCAGCAAAGGTGCCGCTCTGTAGTAAGAGATTGATAATCTTAGTAATAACAGGCAATAATGTCTCAATACAGCCGACAATGACAGGTGTAAGTATTGGATCAAGGGCACAAGACTTTTTGGGCGTAGCCGCAATTAATTTCCGCACTAGGAAGGCAACGAGAATAGGAACGGGCTTTGTTTTTTTTTTAGTTTTCGACCATTGACAAGCTCAGTCAATGGTCGAAAACTTTCCAAAGACTCAAACATAAGGGAGTCAAGATATTCGGAGTTACTAGCCGATGCATCAACTGCCATCTCATCGAGCTTGCTCTGTATTGTTACAATCTTCTGAGCGAAAAAATCACCGAACTTATTGGCGAGTACAGTCTCTAAAAGGAGGGAACTGAGTTTCGCGCTCGACGCCAAGCAGCCGCTTTGTTAGTGAGAAGAGTTTTTTCTGGTCGCCACTATTTTCATCAATGAGTTCTCTATAGAACACCCTGCGCGCATCCGTCATCAAGTTATTAGTTCTGTTTCTTATCTCCTTAAAAGCTCACAAATCAGAAGAACGACCCGTGCGACGCCATCTTTTCTCTGCTTTGCGTCTCTTCCTCCTTGCCTCCTTAATTTTGTCATTGAACCAGGGTACAAGAGTCCTCGCTGGCATAGCCCTTGTGACGAGTGGCGCGTGACGGTCAAGAGCCGACGCAAGGGTAGTATTATAACAGTGCACAAGGTCGTTAAGCGTGTCTGGAGTGTTATGACACAGGTCGGACATAGAAAGTTCTTTTGAAAGAACAGCAGCGTCAATGTTCTTGATCTTTCTAAACGTTACTGTTTTTCTGGTGGCCCGTGGTTTAACGAAGTTGAGCAGGCAAGTCACTGACCAGTGATCGGATATATGATAGTCTCTTACAGGTGTTTCCGTGACAAGAGTTTCGCATTGCCGAGTAAAAATCAGGTCCAATGTGTGACCCGATTCGTGAGTTGGCGTGGTAACATGCTGTTGAAGACCCATTGCCTCGAGTAAATCAAGAAATCTTTCACGATCAGGATCACCGATGGTATCAACATGGATATTAAAATCACCTGTTATCAACAACGGTTCAGGAGAGAATGATAGACTCTAGGTAGTTTGTGAACTCATCGAAGAAAACACTGATGGTCACAGGATGAGTGGCAGAGTACTGCAGACGGTACATAATGACAACGCGAACTTTCCGAGAGCCCCTTTCCGAGAGTACAATACAGTATAGTACAATACAGTACAGTACAGTTCAATACAGTATAGTACAATACAGTACAATACAGTATATAGAGAATACTTCATGGAAAATGCGTGCGTACGGTTTTTATTCACGAGTCGTGAAGTATCATAAAACGAACGAGTGAGCGCAGCGAACGAGTGAGTTT
>JAOBBB020032559.1:0-12469 GCA_025331005.2 Zoanthus gigantus | reverse complement strand
ATAGTGAGGATGAGGATGATAGTGACGATGAGGATGCCATGATAGTGACGATGAGGATGATAGTGAGGATGAGGATGATAGTGACGATGAGGATGCCATGATAGTGACGATGAGGATGATAGTGAGGATGAGGATGCCATGATAGTGACGATGAGGATGATAATGACGATGAGGATGCCATGATAGTGAGGATTAGGATGATAGTGAGGATGAGGATGCCATGATAGTGACGATGAGGATGATAGTGAGGATGAGGATGCCATGATAGTGACGATGAGGATGATAATGACGATGAGGATGCCATGATAGTGAGGATTAGGATGATAGTGAGGATGAGAATGCCATGATAGTGACGATGAGGATGATAGTGACGATGAGGATGCCATGATAGTGACGATGAGAATAATAGTGATGATGAGGATGATAGTGACGATGACGATGATAGTGACGATGACGATGATAGTGACGATGACAATGATAGTGACGATGACGATGATAGTGACGATGAGGATGATAGTGATCTTGAGGATGATAGTGACGATGAGGATGATAGTGACGATGACGATATGATAGTGACGATGAGGATGATAGTGACGATGACGATGATAGTGACGATGAGGATGATATTGACGATGACGATGATAGTGACGGTGATGGCGATTACAACAGTTCTATTAATTGTGTTATGGAACGATAAAAATTTCATGTTTAAAATGGTTTATTTATTTTGATAATTTTCCTCTTTGACCTTGCCATGTCAAGTCATATCAGCTTCTACCATGAAAAAATTTTCAGACTGTTTTTGAAAAGTAATCTTTAAATCTTTTCAGACTTTCTCTCTACTTCTATCTTTTCAAACTTTCTCTCTCAGGAGCTAACCAAATTTGGGAAAATAGAAACATCTGATGAGAATAACTTTTTGACGAGTGATTAAAAGCAGTCACTTTCAAATTCTAACTTGAATAATTTAGATAACAACTTCTCTAGCCTACTATTAAAATACAGTAGGATAATTTGAAGGACTAAGGTAACTAAGTACTCAAACAGACGTTACTACTCCTATCCGTATAAACAGTGCATGCCTGTGAAAAGTAGCACACCTATATATACCAAGGATTGCTGTGTTGCCACGGCTGAACAAAAGATTCATAGCATTGCTTCATGATGAATAGTTGCAAGATGGTAAAAACGTTTTTAAAAAATGATATGGAAAAAAAATTAAAGCGTGGATTATCACGTTAAGTCTATCTCGTCAGCTAACTTTTAGCATCCGTAATAATGAGAGAAATTCTTTGATCTGTTAAACAGTTACCTAATAATGTATAAAAGAATAGTTTTAGGTGTGTTTAGAGAGAGCACATAAAGCGACTAGGAGTATCGCAATAAGACGCATTCTTGTGTTGACCCTGATGATGATGACAATGACGTCAATTGATGACAGTTGACAGTTTGCTTACTATCCTGTTCACTCTTCGTCGTTATTCCCACTTTCAAACCAGCTGGCTTGGTACTCGGGTGAATGAAGAGATACACTTGACGCCGAACTTTCGTTTCTTTTAGGAAAACTTGAAAAAACACTCGAGTAATCTTTTCGTGAGTTGGAATAAATTGAAATCCAACTGGCCTTGTATTCAGGAGAATGAACGGATATGCTAAAGCGCGAACTCTCGTTTCTTTTATGAGTACCTTGAACACCATCCGTCTGATCTTCTTGTTTTTTGGTGCCATTTGAGATTGTTGCATTAGGACGGCTTTCATTCTCACAGGAAACTGAAATTGTCGGCACACTGACTGTTTTATCTGTTAAAACAAACGGTTGCTTATTACAACATATTTTAATACCTATAACGTCCTATATGTTGAGGTGCTTGCTTTAGCAAATAGCACATTTTAGATTTTAGATCTTTATTTGAAAAATAAAGTTTATTTGGATAACACAAATGTGCTTCTCTGTTATATAAGCTTAGACTGTGCTTTGTTCCATAGGATTTTTTGAGAGGGGGTCGACAGAAGGGCAGGGAGTCTTCGAACGCCAAAGGCGCAAGCAATCTAAGGGGATCACTCACTTCGAACCTTTCGCCAGATTTAATGCTGTAGGGGGAGGGGAGGAAGAGGTGGGCGCTTACTCGGTCAAATACGGAAATAAAAGTTTGAAGGATAAAAATTATTGGAATGAAATTACTCTAATAGGATTTTTTCTGGAACTTAAAGAACACTTTCGCTTTCTCGAGCTTTTTAACAAGAGATAAAAAGGACAAACGGTTTATTAATTAAGTATGAAACTTGTACAAAGCGTCACACTAAGCGCTGGTCTAATCCAGCGTTTTTAAGAAAGATAACACTAATTGAGTTTGGCGAGTAATTGCCTAATTAACTGATGGTTAAAACTACCTTTGAGCAACTCTTTGTTATCATTCGTCTTGTTTTCGCGCAAATCATTGCTCTTGATTTTGCCATTGCTTAAATTGTTGCTAAAATTGTTCTTGTCTTTGCATAAACCTTTGCTGCCGTTGATCTTCTTAGTACATAAACTTTTATCAACACTTGGTTTCTTTTTTTGTAAGGAAGATGATTGGTGCTTGTTGTTCAGATGTTGAGCAAGCTTGTCTGGCCGTTTTGCTTCAATCTGTTTGAATAAAATAACTTAATAAAAATTTTTGAGCTAAAATCTCAAAATGTATCATTGAAACTGTACTAATAAGTATTATCCACCGCGAATGATCGTTATTGGTCGCGGTTGAAGTTTGTAGTAGTTGTGTTTCCAGTATCATGATGATGCCTTGATCGTGGTCGTGGCCTTTGTTGTGGTCGTGGTCGTGTGGTCCTGGTGCTGGTCATGGTCATGGTCATGGTCGTGGTCGTGGTCTTGGTAATGGTCATGGTTGTGTGGTTGTGTGGTCCTGGTCCTGGTCATAGTCATGGTCATGGTTGTGGTCGTGTGGTAGTGGTCGTGTGGTCCTGCTCCTGCTCATGGTCTTAGTCATAGGCATGGTCATCGTTATGGTCCTGGTCCTGGTCCTCGTCATGGTTATGGTCTTGGTTGTGGTCGTGGTCGTGGTCGTGGTCGTGGTCATGGTCGTGGTCGTGTTTATAGTCGTGGTTGTGGTCGTGGGCGTGGTTGTGTGGTCACGGTCACGGTCGTAGTCATGGTCGTTTTCGTGGTAATGGTTGTAATCGTCATTTTCGTGGTCCTAGTCGTGTGGTCGTGCTCGTGCTCGTGCTCATGGTAGTGATCATGGTTACGGTCAAGGTCATGGTATTGGTTATGGTCGCGGTCGCGGTCGCTGTTGTGGTTGTTGTCGCGGTCGCGGCCCTACTTTTGTTCATAGTATCCACCTTATATATCTATAAAGAGAGAGAGAGCTCCTTACCGGTGATGGTTTCTGCAAAACTACACAATGTTGTACATTCTTTTCTCCTTGAATTGTCATTTTCCCCATAACATCTGGCATCTTACTTGGATCACTCAGTTTCAACTTTAAATTAAAATCTACAAACTTTGTTACTCCTGTAAACATAACAGTTTTCTCATCTTTGTGGTCAGCGGCATCAAGGTCGGGTTGGAACTTTCCAGAAACCGACACGCGGACTTTTCCAAGAGGTAACTTGATTGGTTGAGAGCACAGTTCAGAGACTAGAGATACATCCGGGTTATAAGTTTGTTTAGAATCAAACAATGCTACTGTTAGGACGAACTGTTTACCTGGTTCTGCAATTTCGGTCATCAACACCCGAAGTTCTATCGAGACTAAATTTTTGGAAGTTACAAAATGACACACCTCACGGGCTATAGAACTTGAAATTTGTTCAATAAAATGTCTTTGGTTGGCTGAAATACGGCGGGCGAGCTTGTATAGTCCACCACGAGTTATTAGGAAAGAACCCACTTTGCCTATAGTCGCTGAGTATGACACCTAAACAAGAATAGAAAAATGACTTCTTGGTCGGTGATTATCAAAGAATATATTAAGAGGCACGATGGCCCTTATGGTTATAGTGCTACTATTACTAAATCTACTTCTATTGGTACGGATATTGGTTGCTTTAATAAATAGCAAATGTCATTTTAAAATGTTACATCCATTAACTATAACAATTACTACAAAAAGATGTCAGATGATTTGTCTCTGCTTATGACATGGAATGGTATGGTATGACATTGAATGGGATAGTATGACATAAGAATGGCATAGTGTGACATGGAATGTATAGTATGATATGGAACTGTAAGGTATAACATGAAATGGTATATTATGGCATGGAATGATATAGTTAACAATTAGAATACGAGCTCGAAATTTCTATCGATTGGCAATAGAAATTGAGAGCGAGTATTCTTCTGAAGAAGAAACAAAAGAACAACAATAATTTTTTTGATAAACAATTATTGAATTTATTCAAACAACCAGTGCTAATGATACACCAGCGTCGAGTGAAACTGTCAAATTGAATCTTCAAATTTTTTTTTCTTGCTTTTAAGATTTTTTAGACCATTTTCTTGCTATTTTAGCTTTTTCTGGAATTGCTTTTTGAATAAGAGCGTTTAATTCCTCTTCTGAAACGTCTTCTGAAAGCGGGAAAGGGCCGCCATATTAAATTACTAGCTTTCATCCCGCAGACGTAATCTATAACCTGATAGATCGTGAGTACGGTAACCTATCAGATTGCAGTATTTGCGATAGATAGTGAGTAGATTTATACTAATATGACATAGAATGGTATAGTGTGACATGCAATGATATGGTATGACATAAAATGGTATGGAATAATATCGTATGACATGAAATGGTATAGTGTGACATGGAACTGTATAGCGTAACATGGAATGGAATAGTATGACATGGAATGGAAAACTATGACATGGAATGGTATGGTATGACATAAAATGGTAGGGAATGGTATGGAATAATATCGTATGATATAGAATGATATAGTGCAACATTGGACGGTATAGTATGACATGAAATGATATTGAATGTCATAAAGTACAATGAAAAGGGCAGCAGTAAGTGTGTAGGGGTGATGATAGGTAAAGGTATAGATTAATACCTTTTAACAACTGCAAAAATAGATAGCTACAACCAACTCATTGGTTTGATTTTCCAATAGTCTAAGCACACCTCACCTCCGGGGTACTAAAGTGATGTTTCCACATTGTTTGGTCCTCATTAAATGATGGACTCCGAAGAGCAACAAACCTTGCGTTTTCGTTCAGGAAAAAGCTTTCAAATTCTTCGCCTAGTAACGGCAACGTCAACTTCAGTGGCTTGGAAAATGTATATTTGTGAGGGATAACGAGAACAACAGGACTCACACAAACATCTAAAGTTCCCTCATCTCCGTTGTCTCTTTTCTCTTGAAGTGAAGGCACGAGTCGAATAATAGGTGACACAGGGCTTTCAGAGGGAACTTTGTACAAATCTTCAAGATAGATAACTTTAAGCGTAACACTTATTTCCCGTGGGGCACAACCTTGTGGCAAACTCAACTCGACTCCACTGCGCTGCCTCAAGCGAAGAAGGAAAGAAGTAGCGGGATTGATTAATTTGGTAACTTCCGGATAATGCGTTACTTTAAAGCAGTATAGTCCAGTATGTCGACATAAAATCGCAGCACACGTTCTTCCGTCGTTAACTCGGAAACACTCCGAGTCAATCGGTTTCCAACGCAAGCTACAATCTTCATTCTTAGGATTACCGCTGTACATACAAACCAGCTGACCACATTCAGGTGATTTCACGCAACTTGGGAACGTGACTTTCAAAAAGGCGGCAGAGGAAAATGTGAATTCTCGGGGATAAATCTGAATAATATTACCAAATCTTCGTTCGCTACCTTCTAAAACTGGTTCGCATTCGGTTTTATTGTGAACTCGAAAACGAAGGGCTGAGATGTTTTGCAACACTTGTGCTGAAGTTTTTTTTACGCGTAAAAGAACTCCTTCAATCGGGTTAAGTATCGTTATGTACTCGCCGTCTCTGGAAGATTGCTCCTGGTGGAAATACCAGGAGCTAGACATTGTGCTGTAAAAAATAAACACGTAACGTTACCAGTTAAATAAAAAATTAATACGATCACACTTTGTCAAACTATTATGATGCTGTGTTATACAACGTCATAAACGGGAATGCTGCTTCGATGTTTCTACAGAAACAGTTTTATAAATTGATAAGTTCTACACTGTAGTGAAAAGAATTCTTCGTCGGATTGACTTCGTCGGAGTGACTTCGTCGGAATGACTTCGTCCGAGTGACTTTGTCGGAGTGACTTCGTGGGAGGGACTCCGACGAAGGACTACAGTCTAAAACGCCAGTTTTAAAATTCATTTCACTAAGGCGTATAATTTATCAATCTATAAAACTGTTTTATACAACGCTTTAGTAATTTTTCTCTTAAGTCAAAAGGAGGCAGGAAATTTAGAAATTCTTACTGCTAAACAGTTTTTGGTAAGCAAATCATTTTAAAACAACTGAATCATTACAGCTAATCTAAAGCAACATAAAGTAACCATGCAGAATGGTTTTTAGATCGTGTTCGGTGTTGAGATCAAAGCAAAACGAAGTAGTGAAGAAAATAAATGGCGGAATGGTTGATGTACTACGTGAAAAGTAACTTGTCAATGAGTCGATATGAATAAGAGCTCGGAACAAGCGAGGATGTGCAAGCGTAAACAGCTGTTTTGTCCTTTTTGGGACTCGTTAGTACGGTGTAGCTAGCAAAGAATAAACCGCCAGCACGAATGCCAATTGTCTATTCATGCTCAGGTGCCATAACGTAATACACTTTTTAACTAAGAACAAACTTAATAAGAACTGTGAGGCTCAAATCGCTTAAAAAATAAAAACAGATTAAGAACAATCAGAGACTGAAACGAAAATGTTAGGAAAATTAACTTTAATAACAACGGTGAAACGCATCAAGCAATTACAATCACGTTTTTAATACAAATAACTTTCAAATGTAACAAATACTGTGTTGTACAATATACATGTATGGTCGTTTCTCCTTCAGGCTTCAAAATTTGTACTCAGGAGGTCAATACATGTATAATTGAAATTACAGTCATAATGAAAAAAAGACCGTTTTAGAAAAAAGAATAACAACATTTTGAGCCTAAAGTTGCCGAAATAAATAAGAACATTGAGCCTGAAGAAAATTTTACTGGTTGTTAATAAAAAAAGTGTACCAACTCAAACAACATATCACTAACAAGTTAAACTACGGATTCATTTGACAAAAAACAATCCCGTGCACTGAGAAATTCGCATGCCTAAACCATGTTTCAAAAGAAATAGCATTTCGAAATCAAGAGGACCTTTGGTCTCAATATATTGGCTACATATCATGGCATTTTGTACACGGTCTTTCTGCAGTACAGTCTCGAAAAAAGAACATTAAACAATATCTTGATTTCGATGAACACAAAATTCTTGACATTAGCAATACATTAAATACTATACTCAGGTTTTTATTATTTTTGAGGTTTTATTTTTTTAACTACTTACATAGTTTTCAAAAAATTGTCTGCATGCAATACAAATTCGGTCGATAACAGCAACCAAAACTTTTGGAAAGCAAATTATAACCATATGAAGTTTGCAACCAGTTTGAGAAAAAAAACAATCACTTAAAAATAGTTACATTACCAACAACAACCAAAACTTAATTTACATAAATCTTAATATTCGCCACAGGAACTCTGAAACAGTTAAAATATCATCTCGTTTCTTTTTTGGTTTTGTCACTGGCAAAATCATATTTTAGAATTACTTAATTCTTTACATAGATCTGAGCCATAACCAAAGAAACCCAACAATATCTTCTTCTGAGAAAATCATGAATAACAGAAAAAATACTAAACCTCATTTTCATCTTTTAGACATTAAGGGTAGCAAATGGTAAATCCGAGACTGTCCAAGACGCCGAGATGGTCTTTTTACAATCCGACTGAACCCGAGACTTTAGAAAGCAACGAGTAATCTCCGAGAGCGAGACTTTACGATGCGATTGTGATTTCCTCTGAAGGCAGCTAAGTGAAACATGAAACTGAAAGACAACGTGTACAAGATATTATAAAGTAAAGAGAACTAATTTACAAGAATTCGATAACAAAACCAAAATGCCTTGACACCAAGCAAATTTCAAGCAAAATCAAGATTTCGAGCTTTGCCGGAAATGCCGAGAATGCGAGATGCCGACATTTTGTGACGCCGATGCTGCGAGACGGTGAAAAAAATAAAACAAAAAACAAAAAATACGAGACTTAGAGGCATGACAAAAAAAGTGACAAGATTTCGAGAACTAGCCGTATTTTGCCTAGACTTTCATTTTCAAGGGACCATTCGCTACCCCTAGATATCAGGCGAAACGTTTTTCGTATCCAAATGTTTTAGGTGACAGGACGTTTTCATCAGAATCGAATTCACGCGACACAAGTTGATGATACCGCTAGTTAGGGCTCCACACAAAGAAAAATAACTGAATTTCAAACGAAAACAAAATAAGTGAGCAACGTTCTTACAAAACTACTTGTTTTATGAACAAATTCAACTGATCGAAATGACTACTGAAAAATTTGTAATTAAGTTATGCTGAGCTTTATGTTTACTGACACGGAAAAAGTTGTACAGCAAAATTCCAAAAATTCAGAATTCATTAAGTTTTCAGATTTAAATACAAAGATTAGTAGAGATCATGTAATTTTCGTCGTCCGAATACCTAATCAGCTACCTTTGTCGGATATTCGTGTCTGAAAACTAATTACTTTACTATCTATATTAATTAACATTCTGAAACGTCGAACAGGAAGACAGCTATGCGTTGGCCGACAGGAACACTTTGCTTTTAATCTATGCATTTACTCATCGTGGATATTGCCAGTCGTAACCTTGAAATACATGCACTGCATTAAATAACGAGTCAATGACTTTTATAGTTTAGAGTATTTGATGGTCTTAGACAGTTTAACAATTACGACCATCTAAAGGTATGTCTTTCTCCATGAAAAATATACTTGGAGAGTAATGCGCGCGGTCCAGGAGTGTTAATTGCTTTTACGGAAAACTAGTTGTAAAACACTTAAACGTTTTTAGAATCCAACATGATAGACTTTTTACCACAAGTTTCGAAGATTACGTAAAACAAAGCTAGTTATTATCTAAGTGAAAGATCAAGATTATAAGCTAACAAATTCTTTTTTACCACGCATTTTTTTTAAAAAAAAGCAGAAATCTGCACGGCGATTCTTAAATGAACTGTGCTAGTTTTGAACATCCGCTCTTTACAAGAAAAAGGAACTTGGTTTGCATTCTGTTGGCTATAGACGTCAGTGAAGTATTGCAATCCAGAACCAAAAAGGCAAACCCAATTCCATTTCAAAAAAATGATTTTGCTTAGGGAAATATTTTCACTAGCCAAACATTTTGTAGGTTATACCAAGTGTTACCTGATGCTTGTTGTGTTGAATCGTTTCTCTCCAATGGATGTTTGATGTCGTGTCGACGCTTTCCTAAACTCCAAAACAACAATATTAAAATCAGTGATTGTGAATTAAAAGCTGCTAACGAGTTCTTTAATTACTGTTATACGTCTTACTAAACAAGCGATTAAGAACCGATCAGACAAAAGAAACTGTTTTGTAAACGGTAATTGATACTATAGAGTCTTTGTCTTTTAGAAAAAAAGGAATGATACAGCATATGCCATATTGTATACTAAGTGAAAACTACAAAGCAATTCAAAAGATCAAGAACAGAAATTAACTTTTCTGAAATTCTAACTGCATTTTAAAAGTTGAAAGTCGCTGACTGCAATAAGTATGTTTTTAGATTGATCGAACCGTGCGCATATACAGGAACAATTTTCAAAAACTCCATTTACACTACAGAAAAAAACGGCTCTAGTGAAAAGGATAAATTTTGGCAAGGGTAAAAATTAGCTCCATCGAGGGAAATGCAAGGATGAATTCAGTCTGAAAACTGCAATTACCTTTCAGATTCATTATGGTTTTTAGGACGTCCGGACGTTGGTCTTTTTCATTTGTCCTTGCCTACATTCATCTTTGTCTATCCGTTTTTTTATAAAGTAAATTGGGTTAAAGATCTTTCTTCTCTTCTCTCATCCGGCATTCGATTTTAGGATTAAGTTAAACGTTTGATTGCAAAATAACTGATTTTTAAAATAGGAAATCCACTTTCTTCCTGCATGTGTATATTATGAGTAACTTCAAACAAATAACGTTATTGCTTCCTATTCACCCGACAAAAAACGCTAGAATTTCAAAACACCATAAATATACTTCGTATAGTTAAAGACGGCCTGTGTTAATATAAAGAAACACAAGTATTACCTTAGTCTTTATTTCCCTAAGGTCGATATGTCGTCCATCTTTCTTTACTTTTCACTGACGAAAATTAAACCTAATTTCTTCCTTCGCGAATCTCTATAACTTGTTGTCAACATTCATTTTCTCAACAACACTGTTTATTTTCTATCAGTTGAAGTTGTTTTTGTTATTGTATTACAGTTTCTGCCATTTTTCACGGGTAGGCCAATGAATGAGCATAACTCAACAGATTAAGACGGAAACAAAACAAAAAAACGAAACCTCAAATTTTTAGTCTAGAAAACGCTTTTGAAAACTAGCGGACGTGTTAGCCTAATCAAAGTGAAAAATTATGGCACGGGTATGGCGTTACATACAACCAAGCACTGCAGCTGCGTTCGACTATGTAGACCAGTTCATACATATCATAGTGAATGAAGAGCCGTCTAATCATTGCAGTAACAAATAATTTTTAGCGTAAAACTGATCAGTTTCTAAAAGGAAAAACTAGTTTTTCTTAGTCCCACGGCAAAGTAGAAACGATTAGCTAATTCCGCTTCCTATACAAAAGCAGACGTTTGAGTGTTTTTTGAATAGCACAAGCATACAAAGATTATAGTGAACTGAAACAAATATAAACAAACTAGCAAAGCCGCCATATTTGTTTGTCTCGAGCAAATGGTACAGTACAACACAGTACATTTTAATTCAAACCCAACAGAAAAATATACTTTCTTATTATATCTGTACTAGTCCCAACAAAGCATTTTCACAAATGAAAAAGTGAAACGCTCAAATAATTAGTGAATTTAAAATGTCGTTAGGGAAATTTTTCTGAAGCAATATACATTCATCTCTCGCAGAATTAACAGTCCTAGCGACACTTGTTTTATGGATAAACACTTCGAAAAAACGCATAATTTGACTCATTTTTCTCTAAAACGCAGCGTGTTGCACTTCGCTAGCTACTGTCTGTTCTCATTACAAGATGCATGAGTAATGTTAGCACTTCATATATATACATGATATAGGTGTTAAAGTTGCTAAAAAAGTGAAATAACAACAATAAACAAAGAAAAACTGACCAGGACTTATTTTCTGGTTCAGTTGGGGTTCTGTCCATAACCTAATGAATTTGGTTCTTTGATCTTATTTACCTTTCCGATACGCATACAGCCACAGCTAAGATAAAATGTAATGTCTAATGAATACTTATCAACCACCACGGACAAAATCACTGATCAAAACAAAACTAACCCGGAATATCTTTTAAAGATCTTAGCGTTATGGCCGACTAGCTTCCTTCTCATCACCGAGTCACCATGTTTCACAACAGAACTGCGGTTAGCCATTTTGCAGTTAAACCCGTGTTGTATTAAATCTGCCTCTGCTTCATATCACGACCTCGTACATCTGAGTACTCTGAAGTGGAACAATATCATGTGCTCTATTCACGACACAGGGTCTAGGACCTATGCAGATGTTGACCCACGTGCAAATAGCTCTTGTGTGTTTCAAACCCTGCACGCATTGGAAATCATTTCCAGCCAGATTTTACCTGAAAGGCCTAAAGAGCTAGTTAACGACTCTTTCACCAGACATGTTAGCTACGATGTTTAAATTGACTGCATGTTGAGCTGCAATGCGGATTAGACCTTTTGTTTTAAAGTGCATATGAAACGAAATTTTTTTTTCATAAATCAGTTGTTCATTATGCATAAACATCAGATTCACCGAAAATTTTTTCGAAAAATTTTAAAAAGCCTTTGTTTTACGATCTTTTAATGAGCTATTCTCGCCAAAAAATTGACCCACTTTGAGCGCGGTCAAAAGGTCACGTGCCCGCGATGCCTACGTCATAAGGTTTGCAAGTTGATGAATTTTTGTTAAGATCTGGGAGAATGTGAGCAGTGCAAGAAAGAGTGGAGGGAAATATTGCGTTGTTGGCGTCCCAAACAAAGTTTGTTTTACTAAAACTAACTATACTGAAGTCATTTCTATTTATGTTTTTCCCACTGAAGCTGAAAAAAGTGGAAAATGGGTGTCTTGTGTGAAAAGACATCGAAGGGATTTCACGCCGGATTCCGAACGTAAACACCGGCTTTTGCTCTGCCGAGGATAGTTGTTTATATTCAGGTCCTTCTT
>JAOBBB020032482.1:0-15086 GCA_025331005.2 Zoanthus gigantus | reverse complement strand
GAGCAAAGGCAGCACCTTCTCCTCAATTATTTTAAGACCCTGAGTGTTGGTCCGGCCAGGAATCGAACCCGAGCCTCTCATACAATAGACTGGCACCTTACCAACAAGGCTAACCAGGTGGCAGGAGGGTGAATAGTAATCTATATTTCTATGTACCTGTGGCCCTGCCTCAAATTCTGGGTGAGCAAGAGGGCCGCTACGTAACAACACTTTCTGTACATGATTCCATCTCCCCTCCCAGTCACAGCTTTCTGCAGGGCGATCAACAATCATTCTATAAATGAATAGACAAAAACTTTTTCTTCACAGTTTGAGTCAAATAGATTTAACAGATCTAACACTCTGTAATAAGTTGACTAAATACTCAGGGATTGAAATTGGAACTTGTTTTCAATAGACATAATTCGGACTAGTAATCACTCAGGTTTACTAGTCCTTCCCATTTTTTACTTTACTTTATTTACTGTTTTCATTTACTGTTATGTTATAGCTGCACCAGCCATTAGTTGTCAAACACTTCTTTGCTCCATCTATTAAATGCAACATTCTTCTGTTTTTCTGTGAAACCCAAGTAACTATGACACATCATCATTCAATCACCATGAGCCCACTGTTTGGAGAAAGTTACTTGCAGGCAGAAGAGAACAGACAATTGTCAGTAATGAAATGACGAGGCTTGGAATGTAAGCAAAAACATTTCAAATTTTCATTGGTCGAAAACAATTATACTTTACTAGACACTTAGACTAATTTGAAAACAAGTTTACTAGTCTGACATAACTTTTACTTAAGTGTGCAGACTAACAGCCTACCACTAATTTTGAACCCTGTAATACTGCATGAATTATATGAAGCACATAATTTTGGGCAGAGTAAGTACTGTAACCTGCTTAAACCTGATTTAGAAGGACTGGTGAAGAACCGACAATGAATCCAACTTTGATCCTGGTTTATCCCCGTAAACAGGGGTGGTCGGATTTACCCCACTCTAACAGCAATCTCTCCACCTCCCACTCTCCATCTTGCTCGATTCATGACATCCTCCTTCTCCGAACCAACACTCTTGCTCTCCTTCTCCACCTGTGCCTTTGGCCGTCCTCGCTTCCTCTTGCCCTTCACTTCAAACTACAACACTTTTCTCAAAACATGCCCATCATCCCTCCTCAACACATGCCCATAAAATCTCACTCCATTCGCCTTTGCCATCTGAACCACTGTTTCCTTCAGTCCCAAAATCTTGCATTATGTCCTCTGTATTTTTTATCCCATTCATTGTTTTGCTTTCGAGGAAAGTTAAATGATCAATATATCTGAGGAAGCATTGTGTTTCTGAAGAGTTAACTTTAATAAATATAATCTTGAGAAGCAAGAAAAGTAGTCTTTGTTAACTACAGATTTGACTGAAAATGTAATGCGTAAAGGATGTGGCTGACAGTATGATAAAGATTAAGTGTAGAAAGCACTTGGGTGCTAGTAACTAACTTGTAATCACTAATCAAATCAAATCAAATGTTTAATCATCATCACGAATAGATATGTATAACTCCTCTGGCCTGCAAATAGTAATTCTAGTCTAGGCAGGACAGAGGATCACAATTTTATTTAAGGTTAATAAAGGTAAAAGAAAAGGAATTTAAGATAATAACAATAAAGGTACTGTACTATTGATGGCATTCAGTTCGAGTTCATTGTTTGAATAAGTTGCCGAAAAGAATATTTCAATGAAAAGAATAATAATTATAAATATAATAAAGAGAAGAGGAAAACAAAAGTGAGTTCAAGCTACAAAATAAAATAATTCGGAAGGATTAATATGGGCACTAAGGACTTGTTGGTAGCAGGCATTATCCCTTATAAATTATCTGCCACAAAAATAATAAGTTTGAGTGTTACATAGCAGCCATGGACAATTATTTCAGCCTCTGCAGCCTCTAAAGCATGGCATGGCTAACAAACAAGCTTAGGTTCACACAGAGGATAAGTAAAAATGAAAGCACAGTGCTTGTGGGATGTTGTATGATAAGAATCAAGTTTAGGCCTTATATCATCATCTTTGTTAACATCCCTAGTTTCCCACTCCTGGTAATGGATGAGATCTAAGTTGCATTCCCTGTTTTCTATCCTCTGCCATCTCTTTCGAGATGCTTAACTTTCTCATGTCTTCTTCCACTATCTTACTCCAGGTCTTCTTTGGCCTACCTACTTGCCTTCTACCTTCCACCTCCAGCTCCATAGCTCTTTTAAGTATGCTATTCTCATCCCAACACTTTGTACATAACCAAACTGTCTCAACCTCATTTTCCTAAATCTATGTTCAAGGTTCTCCACCCCACGTCCTCTTCTGACCTCTTCATTTATTTTTAGTAATCTTGTCCTGCCATCTTACTCTTGACATGTATTTCAACATTCTATGATCACAATTAGCTATAGTAGTCCTTCCAGTTTTTCTGTTAGTGCCCAAGTTTCCACAGCACACTGCACACACATGCACAGTAAACCTTAACTTGCTCTTTCCTCTAGCGGAATGACTTGTGGTTTACTAGCAAGCTCGCCAATTCCCTCCATTTGCACCATAAGCACAGGATATCCTATTCCTTACTGCTTACTGTAAAATGCTGCTGTTTTGTCATTGACTAATAAATGTAAAAAATGATGCCTGTGAAATGCAAAATTTCTGTACAAATAAACAATCCATCCAAATGGGTTAATCACAGTTTCTATCAAAACTTGCAGATATAATAGTTTCATACAATTGGTGTCCTGTGGCCGCTAAGCAAAACAATTTTGAGAACTATATAAGGACAACTTTAAGGTGGACAGAGATATTTCACATGACAGACAGACAAACACAACCACAGAAATCTCCAAGGGCCTTCCGTTAAATGTCCTTACCCGAGAAGACAAGAAGATCTTAAAACAAAGATAGCACCTTCTCCTTAGTATTTTAAGAACCAGAATGTTGGTGTGGCATAGAATATAAACCAAGCCTCCCACACAACAGACTGGCACCTTACCAACTAAGCTAACCAGCGAGCAATACTTCCATAATATGGTTTCAGGTTGTCCATGTGAAAGATTTGTTATATTAATATTTAAGATTCAAGCTAATTTTTCCATTTTATTAATTGCAAGGACATTAAAAGCTTCAAAGTGTCTTGGTGTCCGACAGCCATATAGGGATTTAATAAAACTTTGTGTTCTACAGTCAATAAATTATTTCTTAACAATCCAAATATTGAAAGTATAAACCTCGATCGCTTTACAAGCAACCAAAAATTCTCGAAATCACTGTTAGGGTTAGAAGTAATGGTTAGGGTTGGGGTAAAGATTATACCTTGGTATATTTGGTGTAATTTTGAGAAATTTATCAACTGTCATGTACACAGAGTTTTATTAAATCCCTATAGGACTGCCGGATACCGACACACAGCATAAAAGTTTTATTAAAGTAACTTCATATTTTGCAAATGAAATAGATCAGCTCGATTCTTAGTAAATAACTACCTTTCTCCTGAGTTTAGATGAAATGCCAGAGGGAAAAATAAAATGCTGCGATTTTTTTTTATTGTGTATGGGATACATGTCACAAGTAAGATGGCAGGACAGGATTACTAATGAAGAGGTTAGAAGAAGATGTGGAAAATGAGGTTGAGATGGTTGAGATGGTTATGTAAAATGTAGGGATGAGAATAGCAGACTTATTAGGAGAGCGATGGAGCTGGAAGTGGAAGGTAGAAGCTAAGGCCAGTAGATAGGCCAAAGAAGACCTGTATTAAGGTAGTGGCAGAGGATAGAAAACTCATACCACATCCAACTCCAGGAGTGGGAAACTAGGGATGATAAACGAAGATGATGATGATGATGATGACGATGATGATGATGATGATGATGATGATGATGAATATATGGAGTAAATTACTTGCTAAATTATTCACCTCCTAGATTTTCAGAGAAACTTGCAAGTTTGATTTCAGTGATAATAATATTGTATGTAGAAGAATCATCTAGCCGCCAAAAATCAATCTCTCTACAGACTTATATTAAACATGTCAAAATATTGACATATTGAAATGGTTGAACAGAATTCCAAATTAAAGCAGCATAAGTTTCAAAATAGAGAACTACATTACACGAATTTATGTCATCCTTCAACTCTAAATATATACATATTTATCACTAAATACAAGCACTGACACTCATACACTGCGTTATCTATTTCTTCTAACTACAGTACAACTTGGATGGAGCTCTTAACTTTTTGTTTGATATTTTAAACTCAAAAACAATTTCAAGTTGACTTAAATATTCTTAAAAGTTGACAAATATTCTAAAGCATCTTACTCTCGTACGGCCAAGTTTCAAGAATTATGTGTACCGTTTCTGGGTTTACTTACGGAGATCCAGAAGGACTTTCTTCAACTTCCATATTACTGATAATCACTGATAAGTTTAGATCGATGGAGAGCGAAACTGTGAGATCTTTTTGTGGTCAGCAGTTGGGCTTAGCAGCCAAGCTAACTTCGAAACTTCCAAGGGGCAAGACAACTTCCAGTTAAAAAAAACATCTACAAATTTTTCGTTCGTCTCACTCGTATTATTTACAAACAACAAGGAGAAGAAAGAAAAAGCAAATATTCAAAGATACTGTATTATAATCTGTGTCTGTGATAATTAGGAAAGTTCAGTCAATAAATGTATTAATGCTGTCATTACCAACTGGCAACTATCAACATTTTAAATTCAAAACAAAAGCATAAAAAAAAAATTAACAAAGTTGAACCAATCAATTCTCATGACAGCTTTTATTGCTGGAAAAAAAAACATTGTGGTACGTAAAACACGAAAAAACATTAAGTTACATAAAAGAGGCACCGCCCGGATTCGAACCGGGGATCTCTTGTTTACTAGACAAGCGCTTTAACCAACTAAGCCACGGCGCCGGAATTGGAATATATCTCTGTTAAAAGTTATATTTGTTTTAGTTGAATGAAAAGGGTAAAGCCATGGAGAAGACGTTTCAAATACGACAAATGATAGCGGTTTACACTCTGCCTCAATAATCGTTGTACAATTCAGAGTGACAATGATGGATCCTTAAAAAACGACCTTCTCTGCTGCCAGTTATCTTAACGTCAATAGCAAATAACTATACTGATATTTAACGAAATATTATCAAAATATGATAAAATGATTATCAGCGTGGATTGAAAACCAATTTATTTGATAAATTTAAAGTGAGTCCATTTCTAATAATCGGTATGATCTATTTCGTCATTTTTTATTTTGCAGTCTATTGTCATTACGTCAATACGTAAATCTTCAAATTCAAGAAGATCCTGCAGCGGAACACAACATCGCTAGAAAGCTTTAAAAAACGTTTTTATAAAACCGACCGCGCGCATTCGCGTGTTGTTGATATGTTTTCCGTTATTTTCAAAATCAAAGAATCATGACGAAAACTTGACAGTTTAGCTTTATAGAACAAATGTAAACTGGCAACTTGGCATTTTTAACTCTAAGGTTATTTCAGCTTGCCAGTACACTACTTATTTAATTTTCAAATTTCTTTTTCTTAGGAAATTATTATTATTATTATTATTATATATTTGTTATGTCAATCAAAGGGTAAATAAAGTAAAGTTGTTGTTGTTGTTCATTTATAGACTTATAATTTCTAGACTGAGGGGGGAGGGGAAGAGAAAAAGCGAGAAATTATAAATTATAAGTCATTAAGTTAGATTACTCTAAGTGCCCATTAATGACAGAACTGGCAACCCCGATTCGGAAATAAAAGACTTGAATTAAAAAAACAAACAAACAAACAAAAACAAAAAAAAGAAACAAAAGCCGGTCTCTTCGATATCCCCCCCCCGAAAAAATGATTCCACGCGATCGGCATTTTTATAAAATTTTGGAAGAGAACGGCCAGCTAGTAAGTAACTCATAGCCTCCTTTCGCAGCCGTTTTAGTGTGACTCGCCTTATTCTCCCCTAGTCACACTAAAACGACTGCGAAGGAGCCGAAATAACGCAGTGGTTGACGGCCGGGTTGACAGAGGGTTCAAATCCAGTTAAAACCTCAGCGGTCCACGCGGCAAATGCACCACGCTTTGTAGATAGCCAACTGCTTTAATTGTACCTGGGGAGAGGGAATTTATTCAAACTTTTAAAAAAGATCTTTTGGGGGATATTTCATTTCATTTTTGTTTTTATTGCGCGCGCCCTTGCGTCAGTTAAAAAAGCTATTATGACGTCATAGTTTGCTAACGATTGCAGAGTAGTAGGCCGTGAGAACCAAGCGTGCACTACTGATCGACAACTGAAGCGCCGTAAAATAGAAATAAAATGGAGATTTGCTTTAATCAACATGGGAAAATTGCACAGTTCCCTTTATCGTCGTAAAGAACAGAACAAACAACTGCAAAAGTAAGTTTTGTATCTACAGTTTTTTTGTTTTTCAAACAACCACTTATTAAAGCAGTAACAAATGAATATTTTACTTTGTGGTTAAAAAAAACGTTTGCTTTTTTTAATACTTTTTATCTCAAAGGGCAAAATGTTAAAGTTTGGGCCAACGGTTTTCATGCATTAGCTGCAGTCATTTCATTGATTCTTGAGTAGCTAGTGTTTTTAAAAATTACAATAACGCGTAACTGTTTAAATTTCACTTAAGAAATAAAACATGTTCTCCGTGCCTTTATAGCCTGGTGAAAACCGAGGCCAACGTTTGGGAGAATTCAAGAGTAGATCGGTGAAAACAGGCTATGGAGGCACGGACAACATGTATTGTTTCTTTTGTAAAATTATTATTTTCATTGTTAATAAAGAGAAAGACGATATACGAAGCGCGTACTGTAAATTCTCGCAACTCGGAGACAGTCAAACCACATTGCTCACGCCATTTTCGTGCTTCATAGCGCTATGAAAACACACTTATAGACCAATCAAAATGCACGTACTATCCAAAATATTTTATAAAATGTTATAAAAAGAGCACTTAAAACTTGAGTTTTCTAAATTACACGTTGTGTTCAGCTCAGGCTAACGTTGGAAATGTAAGATTCTTAATCTACTTACGGTGATGATCATAAATATTTTAATCTCGAATTGTCTAAAATACTCGTTCTATTAAGGTCAGTTCCGGCTAAGACTCCAAACGTCAGCTCCTTACACGACTTTATACGGTGATGATCATAAACATTTCAACCTTGATCATGAGTTGTCTAAACTACCCGTATTTATTCACCTATAAGCCGATCTCGGCTATAAGCCGAGACCCTAAATTTTTCGGTATCAGAACCTGTTAGGAAATTATGAAAAGGAAACACAAAACATCTAGCTATAAGCCGAGATCAAATATATCTTTTTCACATGCACTGTTAAGTGAACAAACATACCGGCAAACCGTAAAAGAAAAGAAGCGTCCCTCTCGGGAAACACGCAATGGTAAAGTGAATATTTACTTTAATGTAATTGGTCACTTAACTGAAAATAACAACAAAGCAGAAATTCCAGCAGAGATGGTGAGAAAATCGTTCAAAACGTGCGGTATCTCGAACGCTCTTGACGGCACCGAAGATGATGAGGTCTACGCTGATGCTATGCCAGAACTAGCTGACGATGATAATTTTATGGCGATGGAGGACGAGTTTGAAACCGTCAACGAAGAAGACGATGAATGAAAACTTCATTCGTGAAGTCAACAAAACAAAACGGCTCCTTGAATAAAAGTTTATGACCAACAGCAATGATTTTCGTACGCAAACTTCCGGTAATTTGTGTTGTTGATAATTGCTCTGCTTATAGCTGAATATAAACATTCAATTGAAGCTCTTGCAGCATTAGAAATTTTTTATTGCAAAAATATTAGGCTACAAGCCGAACCCCCTATCTTGTCGAGATTTCACTAGTTTCCAGTTTAATTTGGTGCAAAAATCGCTCGGCTTATAGTCGAATAAATACGGTACACGTTGTGTTTATTTCAGTTCAGGTTAACACTCCAAACGTCAGCTCCTTACACGACTTAGGGTGATGATTATAAACATTTCATCCTTGAGTTGTCTAAATTTAGTTCAGTTCCGACTAACACTCCAACGTCAACTCCGTACACAACTTACGGTGATGATCATAAACATTTCAACCTTGAGTTGTTTACATTACACTCAAGTTTATGGCATTTTGAATTTGTCTTAAACCAAAAGATTTAAAATTTGTTATGTATTTTCATTTGATGCATTGATGTCTGTAGGGCTGTAAAAGGTGCATTTGTATTATCAGCTAATGAGACGGGCAAATCATTCTATCTGTTAGAATTAAGTGTTATATTGAAGGTTTTTTGTAGTTTTCTGGTCAAAAACAACATTCTTTCTTGCATAATTTACAGGCTCATCCACCAGAAATAAGCAAGCTTCACAAAACCATGACTGGAAGAGAGAGAATTAAGTACCTGGACGCCCATTCTCACGAAGACGGTAATTATTGAGTAATTTAATGAGAGCTTTCTATGCCACCTGTTTATTTGATCAAATTAGAGAGCTTAAGATACAAGGATAGCACAGAAACGGCAAGGAACAGTACAGCTTTACCTGTTGAATACAAAAGTTGCACGTTGGAATTTGCCAAGCTGAACACCTGCTTACATAGTCTTTATAGTCTTTATTATTTATTATCAATGCGACCAAAATTGCAGGTCGTCGCTGGCAGCCGCACACAAATGCTTTATCTCCCAGATGGGATGTATTGACTCAACTGTTGATCAGGGTTAATTGGAGCCTAGTGCTAGATAAGTACCTCGACACTTAGCAATTCAGTTTATTTCCACCACTTTTCACCTCCAATTTGGGAGATAGTTGTTAATTATGAATGACTAAAATTTTAAAGCACCGCAGTTGTGTTCTTAGTATTGCTATCGTAGCGTATTTGCATTAAACTACCGTGAGCGGAGACAACGTTTCTAATCAATGAAAAGGCAGACTGCAAATACGGATTCTAGGCGCGCGGCAATCCTGGGTAAACTTTTTCGCTCGCAAAGTGTACCCAGGATCCCTTGCGCACCAAGTCGCTGTGCGTCAGCCACGTCGAGCACTTCGGTTATTTAACGTTCTGCTCATGGAAAGGCCGGTTGGTATTTGAGAGCTAAATTCGTTATGTTCTAAACGAGAAGAGAACTGGGTTCGAGGTGGGACCGCAAAGCATCTATCGATTGATTGGATGGACAGCCGGTTCGTAAACATAATGTCAATTTGACAATATAGCGCCTCTGCCCATCCACTCAATCCATAGGTGCTTTGCGGTCCCAACTCGAACCCAGTTTTCTCCTCGTTTAGAACAGGGCGACTTGCTTTGACTGTATGGTCAATAAATAACCACTCTTATATGCACCGTGTATGTAAGAAAATTCAAGAGTTCAAAACAATAACTCAAAAAATAGACGGCAGTAACCAGTATTATCATACCTTATCTGTGGGCTGATTAGTTTATATTAAAGTTTAAACTTCATAGCACTATTAATACCGCACAGAAAACCTAAACATTTTATACACTTACATAGAGCCCGTAGAGTGCTTTTTAGAGTATATGTTTAAGTAGTTTTAAACCATTCAAGACTTTGACTCTCCTGGCAGCTTAATTTATGTCTGTAAAATATCTTCTTTGGAGGTCAATAAAATTCATTCATTCATTCTTTCATTCATTTATTCATTCATTCATTTCATTTGCCATTAGGTTTTACACCATGTTTTATAGAAGATAAAGTTAAGTAACTAGTTGATGGCAGGGAAGCTCAAAGAAAAACCAGAAGGCTTATAGCAAATGAACTCCTCGAAATAAGACTAGTTTAATATATTTAATATGGCTAAAATAAAATATATATACTACATAAATAAAAAATGTATTCGTTTTCGCTCCTATTTGCTGTACATTATGCCAAAAAGAAAACAACTGAGGCATGTGTAATTAAATATGCCTCAAATACCGCGGCTTCACATCATCATAATCTATCTTCCATTGTTCTTCCACAGTTCCAGAATACGAGATCGCGTCACTTATTCCTATGCGAGAGCGAAGAAGCACAGAAAATCATCACGACGGAGTCAAATTCTCTGCTTTTCAAAACACCTTTGACATCAACTTGAAACCTAGCAATGAGTTTGTTTCCACTAATTTAGTGGTAGACAAACGGCATAAAGATGGCGGATTTACACGAGAAGTCTACAAACCTAAAGGAAAGTTTTATCACGGAAAACTTGCGTCCAACAAGAACTCGTTGGTCGCTGTTAGAGATAAAGAAAACACTGGAAAATTGGTGAGTAACCCTATCTTCAAACTCATTGTACAACTCTCCTCTCGGCGTTTTTATTTTGCTTCTCTCGTCTTTTGCATTGGCCAACATGGCGCCACAATTTCAAATTATACTCCACATTAGAAGATCTCTAGCTACGCAGCTAGGGCTTACCCTGACAAGAAAATTGTTTATAAAAACGTGTATATATCTAGCATATAACTATGTACAGATCTAAATATCCAGTCGCACACAAATGTTATCACTGGAAATATATGATGCTACAGGCCACCATCTTATAGATTAATTGCGATACCACAAAACATTGACGGCTAGCTGAGAGAAATTATAGTCAATTGTGGAAGCAGTCGCGTAGCAACAAAGCCTAATAAAGGAATATAATGTTTCTTGAATGCCGTAAATATTTTTTGGTATTGATGTTTCAAAATCGTAATTATTTTTGTATCGCTACTTCAATTATCTTTCTAATTTTTAAATCAAATATTTTTTGATTGCGAATTTATAAAGCGCCTTTTTTCTGTCATGAAAAACGTTTTCATGACTACCAGTAAACGATCGTTGGCTAACAGCTATTAGCAAAAGGGCAATTATAGGATCGTCCTTGTCAGCTGCAAGAGTGCTTGGACGCATTAGTGGCTATTATGCTGCGAAAACAGGATTGCTTCATAATGCAGCCAAGTGCGAGATCATTTCATTGAACTATGAGGATATGGAAGCAAAGCTAGTAGAGTCGACTGGTTAGGAAACTCTATGACTTTCTTTCTTCTTTGTTTTTGTTCTCCTTTTCCCTATTGAAATATGACGTTGACCGTGCACAAATAACAAAAAAGTTTGAAATGTTAATGAGCAAACGGCCAATAGACTAATGAAGCATCACACCTAGAACAAAAGATCCTAACCCTGACCGTGCACACAACATGAAACAAAGAAACATTGTAATCTTCTTTATGGTTAACCAAGTTTCCTAACCAGTCCACTCTAATAACTTTGATGGAAGTGAAAATTAATGTGGAGAGGATCAAGAAGGTAAATAATTTGCAGTACCTCGGAAGCGTCGTCTGTAAACAAGGAGATCAGGGGGAGGATAGGAAGGATAAAAATGTCTAAAACTTTTTAAGCCTTACTTGGCTCTTCGTCAGTAGATAACTCAATGGAGAGCCAAGTAAGCCTGGAAACGTTTAGAGATTTTTATCTAATATTATACTTTTAATCAGAGTCAAACAACTTTTATCAATTTGATCGCCTGCTAGGTCTGGGCGAGCTGGCAAATGCGAATTTTCATGAAGTCAATTCATTATTCCTAGAATTCGATCTAAACCATGTTATTGTTATTTTAGAGTGGAACAATCATAAATGGCGAATATATTTACAAAGTGGTTCCGCTACCAGATCATCTTAGGTCACATGTAACGGATGATCGTCAGGATTTACACATTATCTCACGACGAAGTTTGCGCAGCCATAAAAACAAGCGTTCACAACCAATAAAAGGTAACAAAAAGCCATGAGGAATCCTTGTTTTACAGTACTTGTGTTTTTCGAAATATGTTTCCTCTGTTAAGGTGAGCACAAGATGTTGAACACTGCTCCTGTGATGCAATAGAAGTTTCACAAAAACTGTAAATAAAAAACATATGCATGTTAAGCAAATCGTAGCGGCATCGATTTTGACCAATCGTGTACGCGAATGTTTTACAGTGAACAAAGGTTGCTTATTAAGCTGTGGAAAGCCCACAGTACTGAACGACCGAAAAAAAAATTAGCTAGAAACATAAAAGCCCCTCCAAAATCAAATTTTTTGTGTGTGTATGACCGAAAGCCAATTCAATATCCTCTAAAGGAGAGGAAAACCAGATAACTATCAAAAACTTAATTTGTCTTGTAAAAAACACTTTCGAAATAACATAATTATTGTCGAAATTAAATCTTCAGTACCTTTTGATGGTTTTATTGCTCAAAGAGTACGCGCAAAACGGTCAAGTGGACGTCTGGGACAAAAATGGATTGAAGCTATGATTCTGGCTGATAGCACCACCGTTAGTTACTATGGCAACGAAACAATGGACTACGTTTTAAGTATCGCCAATTTGGTGAGTATGGGTAGAATGTTGTTACCAAGATATTGTAAAGATTTCACACTTTTTCTAGTACCCAAAAAGTAAAACTCACGAATAATGAATTATGGCTGGGACAACAATAGCTATTGTCAAAAATCCTCCAATGTGCTTTGTGCACTTGTTTTTTTTAAGACCTCAGTATTCACTGTTTACCAGCTTAGAAAAATTTATATTCTCCTTGCGTTTTGCAATTTAAGCAATCTTGAGCTCGATTATTGAATTGTTTTATGAGATGGTTAAGTCGCTTGCTATTATTAAATGCTAAATCGTTTACGAGCCAGGTTGCCCATGGAACCGGCGCTTATCTTCGGTTTCTGTAGTGTTAAGCGGATGAGAGTCTATGTCTCCCCCCTGAACGGGACACTAATCCATCGTAGGTTAGCTCACAGTAGACGCTGACCAGTACTTATTTACCTACCCCGGAAGGATGGAAAGCTGAATTAGCTTAGGCAGAAAAGAAGGTTGCACAGGTATTCAAATCTCGGGCCTGGATCCAGGATCGAATTGGTGACCTTTTAGTCGGAAAGCAGAGATCTTACAACTGCGCTTACCAATTAACGCATTATTTAAAAGCAGAGGGAAAGCTGGGATAATACTTTCACTCTTTGAACAGAATCTTGAATGATATACCTGTAGGGGATGCTAGTTTTGCTCTGACTTGTAGCTCTACTTGTACACAGTATCCATGAGCGAGTCGTCTCATTGAGACTTTGATTAATCTTGGTGTAAGATTGTTTTGCTTCTGTTTTTTTTTTTTGTATCCCAAGCCGTGATTCATTTTCTATTATTGTCTAAAAACACGCGCGATGTTGTTTTATTTCCTTAATATAACTTTTTCTCTTTTTCACAACGTAGTCAGTCGGATTTTACGTTACGCTATGCATGGTCTTCTTCAAGCGATATTGTCTACAGGCTAGGTTTTGGCACAGCATTCTTTAACGCGGTAATCTGCTGGGATAAGAACGGGCACACGGTTTCGTAAGGGTTAAATGTTGTCCTTCAAATTTAGTAGGTTTATAAGTTTTTGGGAATCAATGCTTTTAAAATGACCTGAATGACTCAACTTGCGCCTAACTTGGGTGAGGTCATCAAAATTTAAAATAGAATAGGTAGGGAGGATGACGTCGAGAGATGTTAGGAAATAAACTTTGAGGTGCAAGAAATCCTTAAGTTGAACTAAACCCCTATAAGAATAAAGAGAGATTAATATATCCTTCTTTTCAGGTAAATCGATTATTTCAAGATCCTTCTCTCGGAGTCAATGTCACATTTTCCTTGGTAAAAGTTGTTCTTGTACAAGGCTATGAGGTGAGGTTATAATTTGACACCAAGATATTTTTTGGTTTTAAAGGGAGAAAATATTTAAACCCTAAAACAGTAACAGATTAGTTTGACCTTCACATTTTATCATCAATTTTTTAGAAAAAAAAATCTGTTATCAATTTTCTCTGTTTTTGGGTGTGTATATTTGATTGACTCTTTGTTTATTTGTTTCTTCTTTATTTCTTTGTTATATTATTCATTTTTTTGTTTGTTTGTTCATTTTTCTGTTTGTTTTTGTTTCTTTGTCCCTTTTTTGTTCGTTTGTTTCATTGTTTTTCATCGTTTCTTATCTTTTGTGTGTTTCTTTTTCTTACTTGCTCTTTGTTTATTTGTGTGTTTGTTTCTTTGTTTCTTTGTTTCTTTGGGTTTTTTTTCTTCCTTTTCTTCTTTCCTTTGTAGTATGACTTTAACAATAAGGCTATCTCGAGAATGTTTTTCTGAAACGATAAATTCCATCCATAACCGCAAAAATCGATATTGCTTCAGAAAGATATTCTTCTTTACTATACGGTACAAACTCAGTAACAAAGATCGCAGTTCATTCTGAAAAAGTTAAGTTCTAATAAATGAATTAATGGCTCATGTACTGCGTGAAAAGAAACTTGTCAGTGAACCACTATGATTAGTAGGTCGGAACAAGCCAATTAAGATCTGCAGCAGCTGTTTCGTTACTCTTGGGACTCGTCAGTACGGTGTAGAAGAGAAAACTGAACCGCCAGCACAAATACCATCGATTTATTCATGCTTAAAAACTGTAACTTATATAAATACCGACTCAAACACACCCTACACTCTTTTTTTATAAGAATCATACTTTTTTTCCCGAGCCTCGCGATTCTTAAAATTTTGACATTTTGTACCTTACATAATTCTTAAATAATTCTAAATAATAGTTTCAAAATAAGTCTTCATTTTATTGAAGGAGTAAAACCAAAGGTGCATTGTTCGGGTCGAGTGACTGAGCCTCGGTATGATTCTTAGAAAATTCTTAAAATTTTCGAAATCTGAGCCTCGTGATTCTTGTAAAAGAAAGTGTTTATACGTTCACTGACAAGTTGATTAAACTTCTAAAACTACTGACAGACAAAAGAACAATCCTGTAGAAAGCACATGACAAAACCATGTTTCATCATGTTTCACCATGGAGATCGTATCTGAGAAGACCTACGATCTAATGTATAGAGGATTGATATTACATGGCTCTGAGACGAATTTTATCTTCGAGTGTTGATAATATCTCTTACGAGTGAGCGAAGCAAACGAGCGAGAGATGTTTTCAACACAAGAGGATTAAATCCGTATCTCCAAGCGGCCATGTAATTTTCTTTTTATTATATGAAATCTTCA
>JAOBBB020032481.1:0-24307 GCA_025331005.2 Zoanthus gigantus | reverse complement strand
ATCGCGACATGAAGAAAAAAGAAAAAAGAAAAAGAAATCGAACCCAAACGTTGACTCGTGGTACCACGAGTAAAAATATTGAAAATGAAACTTAGTTTTTAGATATTTTCACTGAGAAACGAATAGCGTAGAAACATTTTCCTAAAAGAAAACAAACCTCGGACAATGAATCAACGCATCATACCTAACGTGTTTTTTTTGTTTATATGTTTCTTAGGTCAGCTAACACAATGAAGAAGTTAAGTGGAGCTGTTTTAGTTTTGTGTGTCCTCATACAACTTCAACCAAGCTGGCTACAAGGTGAGAGTTTTTTTTTATAAAGACCGCGCACTACGTACGTTTCGGTTGGAGGAAGAAGTTTGGAAGAGCGTTCGGTTCGGTTTTTTGTTATCAGGATGAATCTGTTTAATAAATTCATAAACTAATAGTAGCTATTGCTAAGTGCCAAAGGGCGAGACAAATTTTGATATTATTTTCAACAAAAATTGTAAAGTCGATTTTCATTGGTAGTTTAATTGAAGAATCCAGTACGGACTGCAAATTTGAGCTGCAAAGGACACTTCTCTCTGGTACTTTACCAATTCTTTAGATAGCTTTTTGTAATTGTTAGCCGAAAGATCACAAGCTAATACTAATAGCAATAGAGACTAAAGTTACACGAACGCCGGCTGATTGAGCGACGTACATATAGCTAGATTTGATACTGTAATAATTGACACGATTGCAGAATAAGTTTATATTGTCTCAGTTGCTTTACGTTCAGTTTATCAACTTAAAGATTTAAGTATAAAGTTTGGGCTCTCATGGTCATTTCGACTGTTCTGCACACTTGTCGACTAGAGTTGTTCTCTATAGGTGGCCGCTGGCCAATTTTTGAGCAATTAAAAACAAAAAAGTCAAATCAGAAGTAAAAGTTTGTTGCACAGAAATACCCAGGCATGAACGATGAGGATGATGACTTGATCTAACAAGTCCTTCAAAGTACAATTGGTTTTCAAAAGCAAAACAACTTGCCGTAGGATTTGTTCGACTAAAAACAGAACGCCCGCTATGATTGGCTCTTTATTACATCGTAAAAAGTAACTTTAAGTTACGCTCAAACTCCATTGCTTTTCGCCTACACTACTCTCGTTCACGCACGGTTCTGTACTCTGCCGCCTTACTAGCCTCGCGTCTTCGCTTGGCGGGAAGGGGGAAGAGATGGAGGCATGGAGGATCCCGAAATACCGAAATACCGTGTCAGAGAAAGTAAAATAGCGCGATACTGTGAGTGAAAATCATCAATGCCGTGATACCGAAAAATCAAGCCTCCAAATTTACGTAACTTCTGTATAAACACCCGTACAACATGAACCATTACGTGATACTGCTACAAACGTGGCTTCCACTTTGCACATGTATAAATTGATGCCACGCCAAATGTGTTTCAAATATTTAAGTTATTTATTTCTTTAGTCGAAGTTATTCGACATGATACAAATATCGCCTGAACTACGTGAAAAGTACTTCGGCGTACTATTCGCTTAGTTTTACCTGATCGTCTTGAAAAGCTTAAATTGTAATCAGTGTCGCTCTGTAAACAGCACAATTTTGTTTTCTAGAAAACGTGTAAATATTATGTTAAGTTTTATTTCTAAAAATTTTTGCAGAATAGAATGGTACAGGCAAACAAAATACCGTACTAAAACAGGGTAAATTATCGAATACCGGGACCAAAACAACGAAAATGTCGTGTATCGCTGATAGAACGAATACCGCAATACCGAGTCATTACAGCTCTTTTACCGCCGTACCGTACCAAAAATGACCAAATACCGTGATACCGTGGTCCCCCCGTTCCTTCCTTCCCTCCATCCTCCTTGGCTAGCTTCTTCGCAAATATGATCACTTTTTTGTATATATTTTCTCATATATATTATAGAATTATTCAGTCAGCTCGTTGCCTAAAACAGTAAATTGTAGTGTTGGTTTCGATTTTTTTTTTCATTTACAGATTCAACTTGCCGACAATGGAGAAAATGTAATGAGTGCATCAAGCGACCCCAATGTTCCTGGTGCTCACAAAAGGTGATATTTTAGGGGCATGATTGATAGCCAGACTTAGATTAATTTTGTGGGCTTAAGGGCCGGCTCCCCGCATACACCCTAGGGGGGTTCTAAGCTTTCTCTGACTACCCACGGTTGGGTTTTTATTTAAGCAGGAATTTATTCCGTGCCTTTGGCAAAAAAATGAAGAAAAACGCATGGCATAGCATAATCTAATCATCCATCCATCTATTCATCAATTTGGCTTCATACTAACATTACATAATATTAAAAAACTATACTCATCTAACTAAATAATGTCTCCTAAAGAAGAGATTTCGTAACTTCACAGTGAGTAATTATTTTCCCATTTTGGCTCATTAAGGGCTATCACTGAGAGATCCTATTGTTAATAAATGAACTATTTTTTCTTTTGTCTCATGACACGTCACTTTGATATTGTTCGTGACGTTTCGACTGCTACTGCTAGTCTTCTTCAGGCTTCTTCATCGCCTGAAGAAGACTAGCAGTATAGCAGTCGAAACGTCGCGAACAATATCAAAGTGACTTATCGTGAGACAAAAGAAAAAATAGTTCATTTATTAACTAACACCCACAATGAATAAAAATCTATTTCATCACAGATACTATTGTCTTAAAAATAATTTTTAAATTGATTCAAGCTAGTTGCGTTTCAAAGGTCACAAAAAAGGTCCAAGGTTATACTTAACAGAACCCCCTCATTCCTTAGGTTACTGTTTTAAATCCTGGTTAAAATTTGAGTTTCTTAAACTACAGACGCCATTATATCATGATATAAATCCAAAATATATTCAGAACACACCACTTGTTTAACTTTAAACACTAAAATAGCGAGGAGCCTGGAGCCTGCTACGTTTGCCATAATAATTTGTACAAAGTAGGTAACTTAGATTTAATTAACAGATTTTCGTATGAGCATTGCCGATCATTACACACTACTTTAAAATCCCTTCTCACGGCCTGCAGTCTTTCTCATTTTTGTTTGTCTGAGGATCTCATGAAATGCTACAGAAAAGAACAACCAGACGAGGCCAAATACTTATTTTGAAATATTAAACATCTATTCTCTAACTATAGGCGACTAAACTTTATAAACAGTATGAATTTAAGTGACAGTAAATAACAAGCAAACTTGAAGGTTTTATAAAAACACGAAGTTAACTAATCTTTAACTTGTCCCAACAAAATTAGGATATTTTTGGTACATACCTTGACGTGAGTTTTATTTTTAAAATGATAAAAGAAAAAACCCACTGCATTCAACTTGGTCGGTATACCTGGTTATAATTGGCACCTACCACCTCAACCTCGTTCCCAGGGCCTCTCTTTCCAGACAAAGACCCTGGGAACGATGTTACTACTACCTCAACCTCATTCTCAGGGCTTTTCTCTTTGCTTTGGCTTGAGACTGATTCCAAACCGGCGGAAAAGCCCTGGGAACAAGGTTGCTACCACGTGTGTAAAACGGGATCTTTCTCCCATTTGGATTACATGTAGTACAATAGACCTGAATGTAGATTCTATATATCTTTTCTTATCTCCAGAAAAGGGAAAAACGTACCAAATTACTGAAAAAATATTACAACAAAATAGATTTTTCGTTACAATACCTGTATCTTTTGTTCACCATAGATATTCTTAAATAAAGAAGGGAAAGAGGCTAAACGATGTGACACATTCGAAAACCTCGTATCCATTGGGTGTAACACAAGCAGGATATCCAATCCACAGTCGAGCATTCCTCAGTCTACGGTATACTCATTATAGCAGTACAGAGTTATTCATATGTGTAGGCCTTAGCAAGAAATTGTACTATTAAATCGGAAACCTAACAAGTAGTCAAATTTTGCAGACACTCCAAGTCTTACGCATCTTGCACGAGACACGCACATTCAGGAGTTATCTCACGCATTCGCATGAGAGTCTCACGCATTTCCGCAAATCAACGACCTTGGACAAGAATTACGACAAAAATAGTAATCGGCAGACGGTGCAGAAAGGAAGCCAGAAACTAAAACAGATTTAAGTAAATCCAAGGCGGATCGAACCTCAAACGAGCCTCTCAATGACTTCTAAAGGTCCATTCAAACGGATCAAACATATTGGTCAAACATTACCCTACATTGTTAGGTGGTATTGGACGGTGTTGGATGCTGAAGTGTTCAAACAAATCCAACACCATCCAACAATGTTGGATTTCAGTACCAGGCACGAAATTATGGCGTATTTTTGATCACGCGAACAAAAATTTTGGACGATGTTGGATGAAAAGTTTGAATAAAGTCAAACTTCATCTAACATCATCCAACATCGTCCAACACTATCCAACATGTTTGATCTTGCTGTTCAAACGGGCCAAACATGTTGGGTCCAACAATCTTTGATAATGTTTGACCAACATGTTTCGTTTGAACGGGCCTTAAATCTGCCTATAATAACCCAGTCATGCAGTGGCAACCATCATACTTTATCGGTAGCTAGCCTAGTTTAAGAAATACAAGCGACCGGAGACCTTCCTATAACAAATGATACGAATTAGTTTAGACTTACTATTATGGTAGGACTTCTCGCGGTGTACCGCTGACACAAACGTTTCTGTTGCTGCATGTGGTGTCTTGGTGTTAGTGTGAATAATCCTAGATCCTGTCTTGTCATTCTCTGTAAGATGCGCTTTGAGATGTTTTGCCAAATGTTTTCCTTCAACTTTGGGGTTATTTGCTACAAGATTTACAGCTTTGAATCCCAGAGCTTTTAACATCCGGTTTATTTTACCCCAGTCAACTAAAGGGGTTATTTTGTACTTACGATTCTTGTAAGTAACAGTCTTCGAGAGAGATTTCAAAGGAACAGCTTTTGAGGCTGTGGATGTTTTCTTTGCTGTAACTTTGGACTTTGCCGTCGATTTTAAACTTTTCGGTTTTGCTTTCGATACCTCAGATTTCACCGACGCTGATTCTTGCCCATTATTTTTGAGAATATCAAGGGATTTTACGTCTGACAACAGTTTTTCTGCATCACGTATTTTCTCAGTCTGTTCTTCAATGTCATTATCGTTGAATTTCACAGCCTCTTTTGAGTGGTGCAGTAGAAGCGGTTCAATTGAGTGCAAAGATTTTAATGTTTCCTCAGGAATTACAACTTCACCATTGCGTAATGTCGAAACACCGTCCTTTGTTTTTACCTCAGATCTTGAGGTTCCCTTCATGTGTTTGGGAGACTGTTTGTGTTTCTTTGAATGTGAAATTTTTTTCGAGTTTAAATGTTTTATCTTTGGCTTCAAAATAAATTGTACTTGTGGCTCAAGTTTTGAAATGCTTGTCTCTGCAAAAACGAGGAAAAATAACAAAGGAGTTAACACTTTTGTAAACTTTTGTTGAAATTTGACGGACTGTCAACAAAGTAATTTTGATAAATAGTTGCACAATTGTTTAATAGCGATCAACCAACACATGTAAACGGCCCCTCAGAAAAACTGCCGATCTATTCCACAACTTATAACTTATTTTTTCTAATTAATATCACTTTTTAGCATACTTTCTAGTGGCATATTAGAAGAAATTAGAGTGAACTTTGCGGAATATTCATCTCCAAATTACCCTTTACTCACCACACATTCCACAGGTCTTAGCGCAGTGTTTTTGCATTGCTTTCTTAGAGGTTTTGCAAACACCAGACTTGTAGAGGGTATGACAGTGGCTTATGGCGTCCTCGCAAGCTGTTGATGAGCAATGTTTTAGTTACAACAAATAAACAGTTTAGTAAAATACCCTAGAGAATAATGCATCACTGCCCATGGAGCAATTGGAGCAAGATCTTTTAGAGCAGATGCCACTAAATTTTGGCAACGATTTACAGCTGACATTTAGAGCCTTTCTTATACTAGTTATCACTCTTACGTTTTACTTACATTAAAAATTACAAAATAATGAATGAATAAATTGCTGATATACACTACATGAAAATCAAACTGGTCAGTGAACCAATATGAATAGGAGCTCGGAAAAAGTGAGCAACCGCAGACAGGTTGTTTAAATTTCGTCCTATTTGGGACTCGTCAGTGCAGTGCATGTAGTGTGCAGAGGGTTAATCAAAGGTATTAGCGGTATCCTGCGGATACTCGTGGAGTGACTCGCTTGACATGATTGGCTAAAATCACTAACGACTAAGAATGGACTTAACATTTCTCAGCGACTTTTAATCGATTAGATGAATAGTGATATTCATCTATTCGATATGATCGAATGAAACAACTTTCTATTGTTGCACTTTTCAGTTCCCCAAACCCATTCATTCCAATGCTTGTGGATTCTCCACTTGCAAAAATCCCGTCCGCAAACTACCTGTTTATCCTTACTAAACCCAAACTTAAAACCGGCTCATGCATCATATTCGTTTACTGTGGCTAATAGATCTTTTCAGATCCTACATTCCACGACATTATATACACGGTCTTTCAGCATTACAAACTATATTAAATATCACCGCATCCAGCTGTTATATCTATATTAGTATATATAAGGGTTTTATGTGTATCATCATCATCATCATCATCATCATCATCATCATCATCATCATTATTGATAAGTACTAGTTTATAAAGAAGGACCAACAGTACATTTTCTTAAGATTAATTATCATGATTCAGGCCCGGCGGAACTTTTGAGCCAAGTTACATTTTTTTTTTGGAAAGAACATTTACGGAATTACGAATTTCACAACAAAGTAAATAATGAAAAGTGAGCTTGTTAGTATTTGCGTAGTTGTGAGCGCGGTTTCAACAGTTGTATATATAAGTAAGTGTTTCTGTTCGGTACTCTCGTGTCAAATGACTGAGAGGTACAAAGTGCTAATAGCTGTCGACGCGGTTTTAACGGTATAATTGGAGTAGCTTTTAATTCTGTGGGAATCATTGTATTTTGTAGCGTGCTTTTTTAGAACAATTAAATAAGTCAAGAAATCCTCTTGAAACCATTTTACTGGGTCAGTGTTAACTGAGATACAAGCGATATTGAAACATGAGCTGACTTTGACGAACGTCACGAACCAACCTTCTGATTAGCGTGAGTTAAGACTACGTATACTGTGTTACCATTAACCATAAATGGCTCAAAATTCCATTCCAAAGATCCATTGTAACTAATAAATTTGTTTAATTTGCTGCTGAGAACATGCAAGTGTCAACGCAACTTTTGTTTCATTTTTTGTTCATTTCTCTCTGAAAACGCGCCATTTCGCATCTTAGAGAAACTAAATTTCAAAATTTTCCGGGGGAGCACGCCTCAGGATTTCCATAGTTTGATCTCGCCTGCGGCGGCCGGACCAACTCTGGGGACCTTCCGCCGGACCTGTTATAACTAAATTTAGCGATACTGGTTTTTTAAAACCAAGTTCATATTAGTAGAGGAGTGTTCGGATTTGCTATTTGATTATACTGAAATTCAACGAGAAATAGAAAGTAGGAATGAAAAACATTGCATGCACCTGAAGAAAGGCGGCCGGCTAAAAACGCTTTACCTGTCTTCTTGATATGATCAGCTGAAATGTGAATACAATAATGTGTTAACTAATTGTAGTTCAGTTTGGATTTATTGTTCTGTATGTAGTAATCTAGCAGTTTGCAAAAGCGAGGAAATTTTTTAAAATAGTACTTGCAACATTTTTTGTACAATTGGTGATTTGTAATATAACAAAATAATCTTTTACACTACCTCTTTTTTATAAGAATATTTTTTTTATAGCTAGGCTGGGTAACACTTAGCTTTCGTCAAAATTTCGAGACATACTGGCTCATATCGCAATTCCCCTCGAAGGGTTCGAAACAAACTCTTGTGTTCTCGTACGTTTTTTGCAGGTTTTGGCTTTTTGGAATTCTGTAATACTGTACACCAGGTTTATTACTAAAACTATTTGTACACCCTGGAACACAGCAATTATAGTGGTGAAGCATCTTCAAAATATGGCGTTCAACTGTCCAGCCGAACAATCCAAGCATGCTTTGCAATCACTTTTGGGACCCAGTCAACAACTCGTTTTGTTACTAGAGCAATGGGACATAGATCGGTGATGAGGACAACTTATAAATTTTTCCAGATTTTTCGATGACATTTAAATTAGGGAAAAGCTAGTTTTTTTTTAGAAATTTGAGTGTAGTAAATTTTGGGGATAATTAAAAATTATCTGATTTTACCATCTGTCCTCAAACATTTTTGTTTAATTTCAAATTTCTCGTTCACTTTTCTCTACCAATTGCCTAAAACGTGACTTTATTTCCCTCTTAAAATAATCTTAGGTCACTAGTCGCTAGAATTAAACTATGCCCGGTGGCATTATGGTTAAAGTGATAATTTCGGTAAATGTACAGACATTCAATGTGCACGGTAACGTTTGTAGTTTTTGTACAGACTGTATAATAGTTATTTTGTGTTCCTTTATCGATCACCAAAAAAAAAAATGTAGGAAAAGAAATTTTCAAACTCTTATCACTTTAAGAAATAAAAACTGAAATGAAAAGAAATGATGTTGAAACAGAAATTGGAGCTCAAATAAAAAGCAACATTAAAACCTGTTGGTTCATTTTGGGTTCGGTTAACAGGATCGAGAAGAGAAATTTAATTCGAGATTAGTGAAGTTGAGTACTTACAGATGTTGTTTTCAAGGAGTCTTTCGACGTCTTTCTCAGCTTCTGCAACTCTGTTTGCTAAAGTGAAAAAAAAAAACAGTCAATTCGAAGACTCATCACAAGGCTGACTTCAGTTGAGTGCTTAAACTCCTTAATCCAAATACGATGGGCGACAGTCTCTGCTTCGCGCTTTTCATCTTCCTGTGAGAGTGAAATTCCCGCCAAATTTTATGTACAAGCACGTGACTTTACTGCGTTATGCCATTGGCCACAATACAAAAGTCTAATTTACTAACTTCTTGGATGAAACAATGAAATAATTACAAACAAAAAGATAACTTCTACACCACTTACCAATACTTTTATCCACTAAATTGTTGATGACTTTCTGAGCTTCGTTCCATTCGTTACCTAAATATATCAATGAAAACTTTGTTTTGGTTGCTTAGCTAATGATATACATTCAGTTATCATAAACAAAAAGGTTATATATACAGCTATAATGGTATGTTTTTTCTATTCGGGTGGTGCTGAAAATGGCCGGTTAGCGTTCTGATGGTTGACAGAACTTATTGTGATTGCGATCGTGATGAGAAGAAAGAATTCATCTTGATATCACAGCTTTAAAACCTATCTATTTTGTTTATTAACAAAAGTCCTTGTTTACTGCTTGATAAGAGAACAAAAAAGTTACCTAAAACTATAAAAGCAGATAATAAAAGGAGATTTCCCCTAAGGTCTTGATATCAAATTGAGTGCTAAAAACTTTTCAACAAACCGTTGTGGGTCAATGTTGTATATTAATTATTTCGTTTCAGTATCTTTTTGTTCTTAAAATCATTTTATAATCGAAATTCAACAGAAATCTGAGCTAGCTGTAATAGTTCACTATAAATGGTTGCATATAGATATATGAATAAGAAAGGCCCACCAATTTCAAGAGCAACTGATAAAAGTTTGTAAGTTTCGTTTTTTCTTGGACTAAAGCTATGCGAGTCAAGTCAAAATTGTACCAAAACATTTCGGCTTCTTAAATTTAATCAACTACAAATAAAATAAATTAATTCTTCGTTTATTCTTTTTAATCCAAACTATATATTACCTTTGATATGAAATTTCTTTAACGTTGATGCTATGTCAATTTTTGCCTTTGGCTCAACGAGAATGACACAAGCCAACAGTGACGTGATGACTGAAACTGTAGAAAACATTACGATTCCAAGATTTTCCAATTGCTTAGTTTATTCTCAGTGTACTTCTCATCACTGGTTGCGTTTAAAACCTTTAAAATTCATTTCTTTCATTTGTAGAAAGATCTTTTCAAGAGTCTCAGAAGATACCGTTCTGGCGAATGCTTATAAATAAGTGACGAATTCCACTGCCAAAGAACCGAAGCGTATAGAGCAAGTTATTTTAAACCCAGTGAACCAGAAATAAACACAATGGTGCTCAAGAAAGCTACTTGTTCTGGCAGACAGAAACAAGTTCTCCTTATGTTGGACCGTTTTATTTCTCTGTACAACACTGAAGCAATGCAAAAGCTTCGCATCTTGCCAGTTTGCGGCCGGCGCATTTAACTGTGAATGTGAGTTTTTCCTGGATACTCGGATCGGGATGTTGCACAAATTCTTCAATGTTTAAATATTGTTTTGGTTCAAGAGGAGAGAGTTTATTAGACAAAAATTTTATTTGAACCAAAAGTTGTATTATTTTTTAAAATGAAAAAATTGATCTTTGGTCTTTGCATGGTCAGTCAATCCATCGCGCTATATATATTACTTCAATCTCTCTTGGTGGTCAGAGAGCATAGCGGATTTAGCGTTCCGTGAATAATTTCACTATTCAATAATTCACAGTTTACGTTGTAGTAAGCTGACATAAGCATAGAAAATGTTTGTTAATGAAAGCTTTAGGGAGAATTTTACAGCGTCAAAAACTAAAACGATACAAAAAGATATACTCTTTGGTTTGCAAAGTTTTTAAAGTTCTTTCCTAGTTCTTAATTCTATTTCGTTACTCCAAGACTATTAGATTATGTATTTTGTTATTCCAAACAAAAAAAAACATCCGACTATTAAACGATTCAAAACAATAGAATTATCAGGACTGCTAAAAGCCTACAAACAAACCATTTGTTGTCATAACGCAAAGCTAAGGATGTACGTTCTTGAAACTGATTTCCCAGAACGCTTGGTTTCTTGGCCCTTGTGTCTATGCTATTAATACTAAATACTTGTAGCCGCTAAAAATAGACACAATGGCCACGTTAGTCAAAATTTACGCCTTGAAAATGGAAGAAGATGATAGGGAACCTGGGTTATGTTGTCGCACTTTGTAGTAATAGTCGCATGTGCATGCACTTTTTAATAATTGCGTTGTAATAACTTCCGTTGCACCTTGTTGTTGTAATACGAAAAAAACTGTAGCACTTAGTAATAACCCTTTTCGCACGTTCTAACACTTATATGAATATGAGTATTGACTATAATGATTTTTAGTTGATCAACACTCCTTGATAGCAACCAGTTGCCAGGAACAAAAATGATTTTGATCCCTTTCACCCCTTTCTTAGATTCTTGGGTCCCCCCTGGAAACATTTACCTACAGACAAATGCCGAATATTGCGCCGAAAAGTTCCATTGCAATTCAACAAACTGCATCCACAATATATAAGCTCGAGCTCGAGAAGCCACAATAAACATCAGACTGGTACTCTCTCTCTTTCTTCTTGATTTTTCTGTCAACATCAAAGAAAGTGGTCAATGTTCCTTTGACTTCTACAAAAAAAATAAGCGTTATTGTTCCAATCTACCCACGTGCACCAATATCAATAAAATATTTAAAACGATTGAAAACGAATTAACCAAAGATGCAGCTCCCCTAGTACGAAAAATCTACACCAGCTGGACCCAGTTGTTCAAAAGCCGGTTAGCACTAACCCAGAGTTAAATATTTAACCCATGTTCTTGTTTCCAATCTTACAGGGAAGGATTTCAGCTGTAATTTTGGGATTAAAACATAGACAGATATTCTTCAGTCTCACCGGTCCCCGCAACACAACAGTCCGCAAACATCGAATGGTTGCTGTACTTCAACACCCCTTTCATATCCGACAAGTTCGATTGGAGCTCAAAATTATCTTAGAACAGAAAGGATTTGACATGAGGTCATGAACTTAAATCAAAACGTACACGAGACAGATACAAACTCAAAAACTGCATCATTCTATATACACCAACTGCTACATGCGAGGAGTCAAATATACAAGGTCACCTGACGCAAATGTTTCCCTGTTTTCATAGACAGTACCATACACTTGGTACACCATAGAACTAATGAACACATCTCCAGCAGTAACTTATCTATTTACAAATTAAACACCTTGTCGCATGTAACAAAAGAGACATTTCTGACAGGTAGACGGTAAAGGTCTTGTTTTAACATCCATCTGTTTGAAGCAATTTGTATGGAAAAAAAAACCAAAACAAAAACAGAATACCTATCAATTCCCGAGACAAAAGCAGGGACTTTAATTTTTAACTATCTATCTATCTACATTTGTATTAAAACATTTCAAATATTGTAACTCTTAGCGTTCTTAGCATTTACATGTTTACAGAAAAGAAAAAAGAAGCACAAAGCTTGTATTGTGCAAAGCAACCAGCAGTGCCGATCCAGCGCCAGCGAGATTATCAGGAGAAAACCACACCGGCCATTTTTTGCCCTTATCTTCGACAACATTCCGGTGTGGTGAAGTGTCACTGCTAGTGCTGGTATTACTCAAGTAACACTTTGTTATCCCTTTTTAGTCAAATCCATAGGGACGCCTTCTCCACCGTTAATTTGCTGGAGAGCAAATTTCAGCCTGTAAATAATAGGAGTTTGCAATTGCTATTTATAGTCAGCGGAAATAGGAGATACAAAGCAAGCGTCAATTGACATTAGTTTGAAATAAAAGGTCTGGTACAACGGTATAAAGATTTAGTCCAAGTTATTCATTTAATGTCTTTTAATTTCTATACTGAAAACATCCTCAAGATGACCAAAAATTCTAACTCCTTTTCTCGTTTCCCCACCCCTCAAAAACAAAATCTCAATTCTTCTCTCAACACACTAATGCTTTATCATTTTAGTATATAACAAGAACAAAAAATTGTAACATAGAAATTAGTTTATTTACATAAAATATTAAGTTAATATATGAAAACATACATTAATTGTTGTCGATCGTGACACAGTGGGCCGAACACATACTTAGCAACGTTGTTGGAGACTATAATGAAGTTGATGGTATTGGTGATAACATTAAATTTCTAGTGGCTCACAATCACTTTGCTTGTCAAAACATAGAGCATGTGTCACTGATGATCAGTGAATCTGAACTTGAAAGCTTGATGAAATTTGGAAAACGTAGGGTGTGATTTCCAATGTAGATTAAATAAGATTGAGAGGTATCTTGCATTAATTAACTTGCCAAATTATCTTTTATAAGCTACAAAATATATGAAAAAAATCAGAAAAATGCGCAAATAAGTCAGCAAAAGTAGGTCGATCCAAAAATCTAAAATGGCTAGGAGCATCTTTGCTGAATTCAATCACGTTAACCGTGGTACAACATATTATATAACTAGGCATAATTTTATGAGTATGTTACAAAATCTGTTCATATGTAAGCTTGCTCTTCTCACACACTTAAATTTCCTGTTTTTTAAATTACAAACGGTTTTGTTTGTTTGTTTATTGTCGCAATGTGTTTGTTTGTTCGTTCGTTCGTTTGTTGTTGTTGTTGTTGTATATTGCCTTTCTATGTCGCAACCATTGTTTTCTCTATGACTCAATTTCCATCCCAGAGCCAGACCCCGAGCTGTTCCCTGGTGACACGGCCACTTTATTCCGTTTTCCTTGGAACCCACAGCAACTCTGAGGACAAAATGATAGGCAACTTCTCTTGCATACCGGTACACAATTACTTTGGGGAGCTATTGGCGAGGGCATTGAAGGGGAAAGGTTTGAGGAAGGTACTTGTAGAAAATTTGGTGGTGGTCCTTGGAGTTCAGGTTGCGGAGGAGCTGGTGCTACTACTGGAGCGGTACCTTGAGTTGGACAGCAACAACAATCGGTTTGGAGATTGCATGCGCCGTTGCATGGGTCCGCACATGCGCCTTGACAGGGAGTCATGTCACTAGAAGGGAGAGTGGAATTGACAGGACGTGCGGACCAGTTGTAGCCGTCCCAAGATAGGTCGACTGCGTTATAATTGGGTTGAGTAACGTGTTGTGGTGGAGCTGTTAAAAACAAAGAAGGCGATTATTATGGTTGAGTATCCTCCGTGAAGGGAAAAAGGCAAATTTTGGTGGAGGAAAAAGGAAAAAAGGATTGGGTGAGCAAAAATGAAAACAGGCTTGGTAACCACTACACCACCGGGACTCACCATGCTGGCAACACAGCAAATTATTACTGGGTATAGAGTTATCCGTAGGTGATCCCTGGGCCCCAATTTTTTCCTTCATTAGAATGTTTCTTGCTTCGTAACACCCATCAGGGATTCCTAATAACAATTCTTTATTCATTTGTTATATTTTGAGAATTGCTCTGATAAGTACTGTAGTTCTTTTAAATCATTGCAGTGTTTCTGTCATGCGAGGTAAAACCCCTGTAGTCTTGTCATGAGTGTTTGGTTTCCCAGGTAAATGGGAGATTTGTTTAAACGTTGTCCTACCAATCTGATATAGCAAAAACGTGTTTAGTGAGGTTCACTTTTAATTGCAGCAGGACGTCAAAGACATTGTAAAGACAAATAACTCAATCATATATTAGTATAAACCTACTAACGGTCTAACAAGCATCCTGCATTCTGATTGGCTACTCTACTAGAGGTCTATTTGTGATAGCCTACTAGTAGAGAAAAGCTGGCGGATCAAAACAGCAATGAGCCCCGTTTTGCTATAATATCAGAGGATTTCATTGATATTTTAATTTATACATCCTTTTTGACTGATCAGTAGGTTTATAATAAAAGAATTAGACCTCTCGGGCTTATGGACTACGAGTTTGAATAGCCCATTCGGCCTACGGACTCATGGGCTATTTACTCGTAGTCCATTCGTCCTCAAGGTCTAATGGTTAATTAGATTGGCTTTTGACTTTGGATTTATTTTTGACTCAGAAGTTTGAAATGGGCCACCCAAACTAGTTAATTGACTTGTTTAAAGTTGTTAAAGAAACCAGGGATGCAACAAGAAATAGATGATACTTAAGTTTGATTTATGCATTGTTTCAATGAGTTTAAACAGGGGACTTGTCTGGTGGGTTGGCAGGGCCATACCTAGAATTTTTTGTCTGCAGGGTCAAACTCTGCACACTTTTACAGGGGTCTCCGTATACAGACTGGGCTTCTAGTGAGACGTTTTGTTTTCACTCCTTCACAGAAGGTTGCCCTAAGACCTTTAAGGGAACAAACCACACTGATTCTTTTTGTTTTAAATGGTACATGATTTATTTTGGCATAAACACCTAGTCTAGGTTTGCTGGCGGGGGCAACAACCTTCCTTCACCACTCCCCAACCCCCCTCCACCCTCCTTCGCTATCTACGGCCCTGGTTGGGTGATCGTAAGTGAAATTTTGATACTTTGTTTATACTTTGTTTATACTTTTGTTTATACTTTGTTTATACTTTTTGAAATTTTGATACTTTGTTTATACTTTTGTTTATACTTTTGTTAACTTTTTGAAATTTTGATACTTTGTTTATACTTTGTTTATACTTTGTTTATACTTTTGTTTATACTTTTGTTAACTTTTTGAAATTTTGATACTTTGTTTATACTTTTGTTAACTTGTTTCTTGTTTTGTTTGTAGTCGTATCATGGACAGTAAATGGGGAGGTAAAACAGAAACCATCAACATGAAACTAAATGTAGAACAAGCGAATTATACCAGAGACGCTTTGTCAAAAGCACTTTATGCAAGGCTGTTTGATTATCTAGTACAGGTGAGGGTGATTTACATTGATATGGAGGGTAGTAACATGGAAAGACCCGATGGAAGCCAGACGATAAAGCAGGCTGACTGCCATTAGTCAAATAGGTTTTCCTTTAGGTATGACACTCCAATTTTTTGCCCGTGTGAAAATTGGGACAAGAGGAATTTTTGCACGACTAAAAAAGAAAACTGTGCCAAAACCAACAGAAACATTTGCTACGCAAAATAAAGGGTCACCACATTGACTGAATCAGCTTTTGTACAAATTCAGTGAAAGATTTTTTTAGTATGGCTGCAAGATATATTGTTGCGATTAAATACTTTAACATGATGATAGAATGCCATTTAGAAGTGTAAAACATCTTTTGCCATATTTGTTCCCAGGCCGTGAACAGTGCAATGCAGAAAGATACAACAGAGTTAACCATTGGAGTTCTTGACATTTATGGATTTGAAATTTTTCAGGTTTGTTGGTAATGTATGCAGAGTGAATCTTAAAATTTATGTTAATTCAGCCTAATCTTTTTTTTTCTTTTAATATCTTTAGTAGTTATCATTTTAATTATATCTTTTTATATTCCTTACAGAAAAATGGCTTTGAACAGTTTTGTATCAACTTCGTGAACGAAAAACTGCAGCAAATTTTTATTGAACTGACGCTCAAGGCTGAACAGGTAAAGTGATAACAATATACTTTGAGAAAAAAAATGTGCTGGTTAACAATTGCATATTAATAACAATTAATGAAATGTTATTAAATGAATGTTTGTAATAAAGTTTTTAAGATATATTTTTAGATTCTTCAGTAGTTTTACCAAAAGGTTTCGTTGATGTATTTCCAGGAAGAGTATGTTGATGAAGGTATCAAATGGACACCTATTGAATATTTTAACAACAAGATTGTATGCGATTTAATTGAAGCAAAGGTAAGTCTTCATCAGTTTATCTCCATTTCACAATAGTTGTCGACATGACTGTATTTTTAGACTCACTTAGACAAACTTGGATTTCAAAGAGACGTATTAGTTTTAGAATTACTGAAATGTTTGAGTTTTTGTTAAAGAACAAAGTTTTCTCGGAAATTATATAATATGTTAATATAATATTAATGATAATAATAATAATAATAACAATATAAATATCTAATGATAACTTCCCTAAAGGTGCTTTTCAGTATCGTATTAAAATCCCTTCCACTCCCAGTTAAGAATCCCAACTGGTAGGGGGCAAACCAGTTGGCTATTTAAAAAGCGTGGTGAATTTGCCCCTGGTACCACCGAGGACAAATCCATTTGGTAGTCCAAGTCGGGGATTCGAACCTGGGTGTTCGTATTCCAACCCTCAACTCTGACCACTAAGCCATGCTGCCTCCTCTGTGGGATGTTTCACTTTCAGTTACGTTTTTTTTTAATTCTCAGAAACCCCCGGGCGTTATGTGTGTACTAGATGACGTATGTGCCACAATGCATGCACAAGGTGAAGGTGCTGACCAGAAGTTGCTAGAGGTTTGTTATGTTGCAAAATTTAACCGTTTCAGTTCCAGTCTGTTATCAACACCCAACTTCTCCTTACATAACACATACTACATAATACATTTAGTAATGAGAAAATGAGAGTAGATCAAACAAAGCAAACTAATGAAGATTAAAAGTTAAAGTCTCTTAAGCTTGTTTAATGAAAAGTATGAGCTCAAGTTGGGAGAATTTGACAATACAGCTGGGACGGAAAGGGTTGAGAAGACTTTTAAATAGTGATCTATTTGACAAGAAACTGTTCCATCAGGAATTGCCATATGCAGTTTACCCTCACTTTGAACAAGAGATATTTTTAGCCTTACATCAGTCTCGTTTTGTACCGAACACACATCAAACTAGATGCATTAGCAGCACAAAAGAAAATTCACTGCGAAAACTTTTGGTGATAAAATCTCAGTGCCAACCTATCAGTCCAGCTATTAAGCCAACGTTACATGGCGACATGGTGAATAACTTGCATGTATTTATGTTTTGTTGGCCTCATTATTTGCCTGACGACGTGAAAACAAGAAAAGACACTGAAGTTCCTCATCAGCCATGATCGAGTTTTGACAACAAATCGGGCGAGTAACACTCAAGTACCGTGACAATGTTGCCACGTCAGTTTGTTGTTGACAAGGACCTTGGACTAACTTATAATACCTACCATTCATTTGTGAAATATCTATTTAAATAACTGGTAAAAAACCGTAACACGATCAGGTTTGATTAATAAATGGATCATCAAGTTAACTTTATAGTTCTCTCTTCTTTTTTTTTTTTTTTGGTAGAAACTTGCTGGAGCAGTAGGAACACACCAACACTTTCAGGCCACTGGTCAGGGATTCATCGTACATCATTATGCTGGAAAGGTGAATCTTAAAGATTTGGTTTCATTGGAGTAGAGGATACAGATTTGATCCAATTTAAAGTTAAAATTTATTCTATCCTTGTTTAATCATTCACACATCTTTCTTAATTATGTGTCCTCTTCATGAAGTAAAAGCGAATGTTTCACTGTGATGATGCCTTTTTTTTGTATCCCCGAGTGAGTTTCAGCCTTTTAGACATCTTTAAAATAATCAATCCGCGCATTATGGCGTTTTATCATTTCAGGCTGGACTGGACAAGAATAAAAAGTTTCTTGATGAAAACATGTTCTGGTATAAAATTTAACTTACCTTGTTCGTTGATTTCGTTGTCCACTAGAAAAACTCTGACCATACCTTGCACTGTTGGAATCGCTAATAATCTTGTCTAACACCAGGGTTTCCAATAAGTTTCAAAGAAGGTGGTGAAAGTGCAGAAATAGACGGTGTAGAAGCTGACATTTCTCATTTTATCTGCATGGTCTGGGTAGTTTAGTTACCAAAGAAGGCTTTGAATTTATATCAAGTAGGTGACAAAATTCGCCAGTTGTTGCCTCTTATTGAAAACTCTGTTTAGAAAGAGTAAAAGACATCTTCAAAACCTTTGTTTTTAACAGACCAAGCATTACTTGTTTGTTTAAAAAAGTTATATTTTATAAATAACAATTTAGAAATACATGAAACAAGAAATGTAAGAGATAAAAACCGACGTTCCGGTGCATCTAGCGCCATTATCAAGGTTACATAATAGCACGATTCAATGTCATCAGGAAATGCACGAACAAATTTGACTGCCTTGTTAATGAAATGCTGTGTATTCAAGATCTCAAACCAGCATTGGATTTACAGTCTGATTCTCTTCGTGCTAAAGTGTTTAAGTAATTAGCTTGGTATTCTTGTTATGCAAATTGTTTCAACTTAGCCCATTTTAAAACCGCTTTTTATCATTATTAATGGCGCTAGATGCACCGGAACGTCGGTTTTATCACTTACATTTCTTGTTTCATGTAAAGTTATATTTGTTAATAAAATACAATAATTAAAGTTTTAGCTCTATATATCTGGCAATTGCTAATAATACATCAATGCATTATAACAGGTAACATATGATTGCAATGGGTTCTGCGAGAGAAACCGTGACGTGCTTTTCAAGGACCTGATTGAATTGATGCAAAGCAGTGAAAAGTACGTTTTCCTCTATAAAACGTATCTAAAGTGTAGTCGCAGTTTTTTGAAATCAGCTGCTTATCTGTTGTTTTGCTCTTGCAGTCCATTCATAAGAGAGAGATTCCCAGAAAATGTAAACGCGGATAAAAGAGGAAGACCAACCACAGCTGGCATGAAAATAAAGGTACGCCATAAGTGAGGATTAAGGTAGAGTTTTCACATTCATAAACACTCTAGTCATCTCCGTCAGCACTGCACATGCGCAAATCTGTATGTTTTGTATTATATAGCTAACGACAGGGACTTTCAAGTGTACCTAAAAGAATGGATCAAAAGTACAGTAAACACGATTAATGACTGATGCTTTTCCCAGTTTTTATGATAAGGCTGCTTAAACTACTCGTAAAAAGTGGAGGAAAAACTAAAAGTGAAAGTTTCTAAAACTTTGTACACTTGAAGATTGGGTGTCACAGTCTCCCTCCGAATGGTAGTTTGAAGATGTTCCTTTTTGAATGATTGGTGCGATTAGTCTTTTTAATTTTGCAGACCCAAGCAAATCAACTTGTAGACAAGTTGATGATGTGCACCCCACATTATATCCGTTGTATCAAACCAAATGAGACAAAGAAGCCACACGACTGGGAGCCAGAGAGGGTCCGCCATCAAGTAGAGTATCTTGGCCTGAAGGAGAATATCCGGGTAAGACGAGCAGGGTTTGCATATAGAAGACCTTTTGCCAAGTTTCTTCAACGTTACGCCATTCTCACACCTGAGACATGGCCAGAATGGCAGGGAGATGTACGGCGAGGGATTGAGCATCTCATGAAAGCCGTTAACATGGATGCGGACCAATGGCAGCTGGGGAGAAGCAAAGTGTTCGTGAAAGCCCCAGAGTCGGTGAGATTTCTGTTTATACTGATACAGCCATGAATCTCCAAATAAAAGCTCTAATCAAGTTTAGTCATCAAAGTTAGTTTCTTGGAAACTAGGATACCCCTTAAGCTAAAGTTAACTTATCCCTCCTACTTTCATTTCTTCCAAACTCATGGGAGATGTAAGTGAATAACTTCCCAGAAAGCAGGATTTGACCCATTATACTTTACTGCAACCTTGACCTTTAATCTTAAAGGGGAACTGAACCCTAAATTTGATTTTTTATCGTTTGAATATTTAGGCATAGTAGAACAACTATGTGAAGTTTTTTTAAGTGTTAGCCGAGCAGTTCAGAAAAAAAATGAGGTTTTTTAACAAACAAAATATGATCGGTGGCTCAGTATTTCATGCCAGCCGGTGTTTTTTGAAATATATGACGTAGGTTACGATACTAAAAAGAATAAAAAACGAAAAGCATGGTTTTCTGGGCAGCTTCTGGCTGCTACAATGACTCCAAAAAAGAAAAAATTGTTACCACCGATTTCCTCTTTCCGTTTTGTTATGCAGCCATAAATTATTTCTGCTCTGAATATCGTAACCTACGTCATATCATCATTTGAATATTAACATTGACAATCTAAATACCGACCACGGTTTTAAACCGATTGTAGAGACTTTCTTGCGTTCAATTTTTACATTTAATTTCTCGACGTAATTAGACTTAAATTTCAAAAAACTTTACAGAGTTGATCTATTAAATATGTTAGTTTTAGTGCTAAGTTCTTCTTAAAGTAAAGCATGGATGATTTTTCAAAAATTGGAATCGATACTTCTTATTCTTACCATTGAAGAAATCTTCAATAAGACAAAGTCAGAGCATCTTGAATACTTTCCTTAGCGGCTCAGCATAATACTATCTTTATTGAGTTATTAATGTATAAAATCGTTTTGTTGCTCTCCATCAGTTATTCTTACTGGAGGAACTGAGAGAACGAAAGTTTGATGGATATGCCCGTAGAATCCAGAAGGCATATCGGATGTACAAGTCAAGGCAGTATTTTGCAGAACTTAAACAGCAAGGTAATGCTAACATGGCACAGTTAGTAGTTGCCACTAATCAGTGGTACGTGCCTGAGCTTTGTTTCATAGAAGTTTGTTGCCAGTTCATAGGCAAAGAGAGTGCTAAAATAACACGGCTTATACAAGTTAGGTCAGGCAGTTTATGATTGCATCTCTTTGTTTTTGTAAGTGAAGGTGCAGATTTTGTCTCTGTTGCTGGTAGATAGTTAGAGCTTCTTCGTTGTTCGTAATTCTGTTTTGAAATCCATTACGTTCCATTTCAATGGTGTTGTAATTGTATTTCTTTTATAAAAAGATGCTCAACTGGTTTAGTGACGCAATTTTTTTAGGGGAGTCAGGTTGGAGTAGTGGTGGTGTAATACATCCTCTTATAGTTTTACAATGCAGTCTGTGAGTTTCACATTAATTTGTACAGAAGTATCATAGTGCAAGTCGTCTGTTGTTACTACTCAAAGGCTTTTTCATGTCCATGCTAAAAGTGCTGCTAACTGTGTGTGTGTTCTGCCCAAAGGCAGGTCCATCCTTATAATTTTTTCTCCCTGGCTCTCTTCTTCAGACAATTGATAAGAGCTGCCATTTTTTATTCTATCCAGCATTCCTGTTCTTGGTCTTCCTGGGGGCCTCATTCCTTCTACTCTTCCTTCAATTACAAGAGGGAGTAGTTATTACCGTGCCTCAGTGTATGACCAAGCCAAGTTCTTTGTCTCTTAATAATGGATGGTATTATTGCCCTATCTTCGTTACATTCTATCCGTTACATGCGAATATGTAAAAATACTCTACCATTTTTTTGCAACAGCTTCAGATATCCTATTCCAGAAGAAAGAGAGAAGAAGAGGAAGCATTAATAGGAACTTTGCTGGTGACTACATTGGCTTTGGTGATAACCCAGCACTTAGAGCATTAGTTGGTAAGTAAGAGTTTCCATTCAGTGTTCTAGTGATCACTATGGATTTTCATTTTATAATATTAATAAGTAGAAAGTGAAAAACAAGAAGAAAGGGAATGAGGAAAAGATCGAAAACAACCTAGACTGGGTTGTTCAAAGGTGGGTTGAATTAAACCCTGGGTTAAGCAAAAAGTATGGCAGCAATTGCTTCTCAGATGAAAAGGTTAAAGCTCTTATAAAGTACTGTTCAGATTTTTCTAGGATAAAAATTTGTTAATCCTAAATTTTTAGATCAAGTCCATCTCTGTAAGGTTGAATACAAAACAATTTGGTTAAAAATTTTACCTAGGTTAGCGCTAATCGGTTTTTGAACACCCGGGCCAAAAAAAAGAAGCGAACAAAAAAGGAGAAAAAGAAGAGAAGAATATTAAGATAGAGAAGAACTAGGAGAACAAGAATGAAAACAGTAACTATGACGACGACGACAACTAGAACAACAAAAAGAACAATAACCCCAAGAAGGACAAAACGGAAAAGAAGTAAAGTTTAAAATTAACACCATTTTCCACAATACTGATGATTGTATAAGGATTATAATGATGATCGTGATAACAGTATTGGTAACATTATTTCACAGTCTTTGTTTTTGTTACAGAAAAGCGCGAGAGAATCGAGTTTGCAGCCACCGTTAACAAGTATGACAGACGTTTCAAAGCCACAAAGAGAGATCTGTTGCTTTCTAGTAAACATATCTACCTCATTGGTAGAGAGAAGGCAAGTAAATAAAACTATAATTAACTCATCGAGAGGTGGTTGTACAATGTTAAAATTAAAGCTAACCACTGGTAATCGCATTTATTCAATCAATCAATTAATTAATTGCTCAATCATCAATAAATCAATCAATCAGTTTTTACCCTATTACAGTTTAACAACTGGATTAAAGGGCGGTCGGAGTAAAAAAAGTGACAATAAATTGCGGGAAATAACTAGGAGACATAAAAGCTACTAATATTTAACGGTCACAAAATTTTTAAATCTATTAGTTTGACCAACTGAGTTATGTGACGATTGGATGCCTGGTCTTAGATTGTATACATGCTGCCTGACATGCTCTTGAACTGACTGTTGGCTTTGCATTGAGTTATAGCCTGAGAAGAAGAACCTCCTTTCAAACCTAATAAGCGACAATTGTTTTATATTTGTGGTTTAAATTAGGTTATATGTTGTGCTTTTTGTTTGGCTCTTAGTCTAGCCTGAGCTGGTCTGAGCTAGTCTAAGCTGGTCTAAGTTGGTCTGAGCTTGTTTGAGTTGGTCTTAGCTGGTCTGAGTTGCTTTGAGCTGGTCTGAGTTGGTCTGAGCTGAGCTGATCTGAGCTGATCTGAGTTGGTCTGAGCTGATCTGAGCTGGTCTGAGCTGGTTTGAGTTGGTCTGAGCTGGTCTGAGTTGGTCTGAGTTGGTCTGAGCTGGTCTGAGCTGATCTGAGTTGGTCTGAGCTGATCTGAGTTGGTCTGAGTTGGTCTGAGCTGGTCTGAGCTGGTCTGAGTTGGTCTGAGCTGATCTGAGTTGGTCTGAGCTGATCTGAGTTGGTCTGAGCTGGTCTGAGTTGAGTTGGTCTGAGCTGATCTGAGTTGGTCTGAGGTGATCTGAGTTGGTCTGAGCTGGTCTGAGCTGATCTGAGCTGGTCTGAGCTGATCTGAGTTGGTCTGAGCTGGTCTGAGTTGGTCTGAGCTGATCTGAGCTGGTCTGAGCTGATCTGAGTTGGTCTGAGTTGGTCTGAGCTGGTATGAGTTGGTCTGAGCTGGTCTGAGTTGTTCTGAGAAATTTAATTTTCTGCTTGCTAACAAAGAAACTTTATGTGCAGGTTAAAAAAGGGCCGGAAAAAGGAAAGGTTTACGAAGTTGTGAAACGAAAGCTAGAAATGAAATTGGTTGGATCTGTATCTCTCAGGTTTGTAAACCTCAACTAAACACAAATATTTTAAGTCCAGCACCTGGAAAAACGCTTAGCTACATAGACGCATTGTTAAGCTATTTTATAAAGTAAACTTGTTTTTGTATTTATTGTAAATATGAATATGCAACATTCGTTCACTGTTTGAATAAAACAAACTGGTTTGAAAAAAAAAAACTGGTTTGAAAAAAACAAACTGGTTTAAAAAAACAAATTGGTTTAAAAAACAAACTGGTTTGAAAAAATAAACTAGTTTGAAAAAATAAATTGGCATGAAAAAATAAACTGGTTTTT
>JAOBBB020032420.1:0-10572 GCA_025331005.2 Zoanthus gigantus | reverse complement strand
TTTGCAATAGTCACTAGCAGAGTAGCCAACTAGAATGCATTATTTGCAATAGTCACTAGCAGAGTAGCCAATTAGAATGCATTATTTGCAATAGTCACTAGCAGAGTAGCCAACTAGAATGCATTATTTGCAATAGTCACTAGCAGAGTAGCCAATTAGAAAGCATTATTTTCAATAGTCACTAGCAGATTAGCCAATTAGAATGCATTATTTGCCATAGTCACTAGCAGAGTAGCCAACTAGAATGCATTATTTGCAATAATCACTGGCAGAGTAGCCAACTAGAATGCATTATTACCAATTGTCACTAGTAAAGCGGCCCATTAGAATGCTTTGTTTTCAATAGTCACTAATAGAGTAGCCAATAAGAATGCATTTTTCTCAGTAGTCACTAGTAAAGCGATCAATAGGAACGGTAGTCCAGTAGTCCACTAGTAGAATGATTCTAAATATTGTATATCTTATCTTATCTAAAAACTGTTGAAAATGGCACAAAAAGAAATTAAATTAATGATATTTACAAATTTAAAAATAAAGTCGAATTAAATTATTTTTATTAAAAAGCCAGACTACAAGTATTTCAAACCAGCCCTTATCAGAAACACTCCTTTTTTCTTTCAGCATTCTTTACATACTTTCTTTTGAATCACGCTACCGTTTTACCTAATTACTCAAAATGATTATGAATTTCCAATATGACATTGACTTTTTTAAAACACTAGTTTTTAATATATACTAAGTACCAGTGATTAACTCTTTCATTCCTGGAACTAATGAAACGACAGCAAGTTTATAGATAGCTATCAGGTTTTCATTCTTATAACAAGATTTCTATAGCACCAGTCTTGTTAACGTTATATTGATTTTATAATGATTTAAAAAATATTTTTACAACCTGAAATTTCTATCGTGATTTTATTGCTGCAACCCAGTCCAAAATCCTTGACATGCATACGTATTCAGCTTGGGGGGCCTTAGAAATGTTACTGCAATTCATCTGTCCATGCATGAAGCTTTGAAAGACATTCACCTAATGCGTCTCTATTTGGACTTAAAAAAACAAGCCTTAGATGTGCATCAAACATAGATAAAAAGAAGTCAACACACCGAAAGCTGAGAAATATTCAATTACTTGTTTTAAAACGAATTGTACTCAAGATCGAGTCGAGTCTTAATTGAGCCATTTTAAAGTTCCGTTCTCAATTTTAAAATACCATTAAATTTCTAGCACGTAATATACAATTGAATATAAATAGCACTTGTGTCGTCATACGGTAATTAGTGTTCAGGGACCTTAAAACGGGAACATTTCTTTTTTTCGCTTTATTTGATGTTAAATGCCGTAACTGATTGAGGAACTCAACAAAGCAAGCAAGATTTGCAGAGATACAGGTAAGAGAACTAAATTTAAAATAACTTCAGCAAACTAGTTTTTATTAACAGTAGGCAACTAAAACTTTTATCCCAAAAAGTCTAGGCTTCTAAATAACTTGAGATCCACCTAATCATTTGTGGTTTTTCGGTTACAGCAAAGCCATTTACAGATTTGGTAGCATTTGTCTGTTTCTGCAGAGAGCAGAAACATAAAGAAACCGAGTTTCAACAGACAAAGCGATTTTGATTCCATAAGTAAAAAAAACATTTGTTGAATAGATCGATAAACAAACAATATTTATCTTGAGTCCAGAGCAAATTCAGACAAATATAAAAAGAACAATGATAATTTTAATGTTCATTTATACATCAAGGTCTGTTTCAATTATAGCGAGATATAGGGTTCTGATAAAATACCTTAGTTTTCAGGTTTGAATTAAAAGAAAAGTTTAAATGTGAAAAATGAAACCTGCTCTGCATAGACTGAAATGTTTTGATAGTCTACCATAGTTTTTCAGTTGTAATTTGCATTGAATTCATACACAAAATTGTCATCTTTTCAAACAATGAACAGAATCACCATCTTCTGTTTTGTGTAAGTTGACAAGGAAAACAGAGCTCTATTTTCATAGCAAATCTGGGCATTACAACTGTGGTCACCGAAGTATATTGTCATTTTATACGGTATAATTTTGCTTGCATTGTTATGGCTTTTAGTTTGTTTTAAACGCCTCTTGTTTTACGGTATTGGTTTTAGAAACTAAGCGCATGAACTTTAACTATCAAATGAATCCATCTTCACCAAGATTTTAATTAATTCCAGTTTCATTTGATGAGTGAGCTTTACAATTTTCCCCTTGAGTTTGAAAAGCATGTCTTTAGAATTAGAGCAGACTGGCACTTTGAAACTATGATTAATCAAATACTTTTTTTAAATAGGATTGCGGTCACCTTGGAAAACTGCGAAAGCTATAGTGGAGTGTTGTGATCTTAACAAGAATGGCGAAACTAACTTCATTGTCTCCAAGAAACTTGCTATCTAAGTTATTATTTTCCTGGCTAAATCCAATATTTCACAAAGGATTTACCACAAACACTTTAGAAACAAGTGACTTACACGACCTTCAAGAGGAGAACAAAGCCGAATACGAGACAGAAAGACTGCAAGAGTATTGGAGTAAAGAAACTGAAGGCAGAGAATATAAGACCTTAGGGTCCAAGCCAAGTATTGAACGAGCGGTGTGGCGTTGCTATCACAAGAACCTGCTCCACTCAGCTCTCTATACAGTCATTGAGTCTGCTGCGCGGATAGTCCAGGCCTTGTTAATTGGGGAACTAGTAACAGGACTTGCTGATGAGTCAGGCGATATACACAAAGCTAGTCTTCAGCGGTATTATGTTCCAGCCTTGTGTCTTACAACTTATACATTTGTTATTGCGTTGCACCGAGGACAGTTTCTTGGGAAGTTATATGGAATGCGTCTTCGAGTAGCACTCACAGGACTTGTTTACAAAAAGGTCAGCTGTATGATTTCACACACAAAATGTACATATTATAATGTTAAAAGTGCCTATAACGTTTTTTTAATTCTTTGTACAAAAGTACATAATTTTATAAGGACATCGCCGAAAAAATTTTTTGATTTGAACAAAACGCAAACATTTAAAGTCAAGAAAAATCGGCGCCATTTTGGCACAACAAACGCCAAGGATTATGACACACATTCTGGAACCCTGCTCCTTGCAGTGCAGGAAAAAATGCCTGGAGAAGTGTTGCAGCGAGATGCAATAACATAGGTGACATAAGTATAGATAAAATTCCAATGTCTTAGTTCTTTCGATCCGTTCTCCCGTAGAAGGAGGAAGAAATAGAATGACTTTGTCTTTAATCTACGTTACGGTCAGAGAAGGGGTTGACCAAATAAATATAGAATTTTCTTGATTTTAAAAATTTGTAAAAATTTCGCATTTTGTTCAAATAAAATTTTATTTTCGGCGATGTCCTTTTAAAAATATGTACTTTTTGACAAAAAAAAATATAAAATAAAAGTTATATATGGGTATTTTAAGAATCAAATCAATGTTTAAATAGATGAGAAAATAAGCCTGAACTCTAAATTAGTTATTTATATTTACTCCTTAACTTTTTAAAATTGAGTATTTTGGTAAAAGATATTATCTCATGGTGTTGAAAAGATTTAATAAACAGACCCTTTTTGATATTTCGAAAAGCTTACACAAGGATCGAATATGTAGAGCCACCCTTTTCTGATACAAAAAATACGAAGTCCCCTCATATTTGTCTAAATATCTACATTTAGAAACTTAGATACAATATTTCATGTTAGAAATCTGCCGTTTCGGAAGCAGCTTTAGTAAAACTGAAGTTTTTAGAGTGAAATCCAAAACAAGATTGCTTCAAACCCATCACTTCAACAATGAGTGAATGAGTGATCGAGATGAAATGAGATGATCGTCTGCTGGATAAGAACAAGTAATTCAATATGGCGGCCCCTTCCCGCTTTTCAGAAGAAGTTTCAGAAGAAGAATTAAACGCTCTTATTCAAAAAGCAATTCCAGAGAAAACTAAGATAGCAAGAAAATATAGTCTAAAGAATTTCAAAGATAAGAAATGAAAGAATTTGAAGTATTAATTTGACAGTTTCACTCGACGAATAGTCGCTGGTGTATCATCAGCATTGGTTGTTTGAATAAATTAAATAATTGTTTATCAAAAAAAGTATTGTTGTTCTTTTGTTTCTTCTTCAGAGATTTCTACTAAAACAATTAGAATACTCGCAATTTCTATCGCAAATTGATAGAATGACTCGGGCTTCGTTCTCGTCGTTCTATCAGGCGATAGAAACATCTCGCTTAGTGAAACTGAGTTTGTTCTGTGGTATAAGTAATATTACTATGGCGAGAACTCCACAAATTTTAAATGTTTGTAAATGTATGATTAAAGGTTTTAAGCAAAAGAAAAAAAGCTTAGATAAAGTTTAACTGTTACTCCTAGATTCAAATAAAACCATTTACTGTAAGACAGACTTTTACCTCATGAGAGATTTCCAGGTGTTTTTTGGCGTACTCAAGAGCCAGCGAATGCTCTCCGAGAGCTGTGTGTGCGTTACCCAAACTCCAACAGGCACGCCCCTCGCCAACCCTAAAAAATAATCCATATGTGAATATGTATCCTTGGTTTGCAGCAACTGCTCAAATTGCGCACATGAACGCAAAGATCGTTCACATAGCATGCATGTTTATCATAACGTTGTGTGGTACAAGAAGTCAGCGTGGTAGGCAAGATTAGTAAAATACATGCCTCAACACTTGAATGATAGCACACTTGCGCACACCGCGTCCAAGTTCCGCCACAACCGGAAGTGAGGTACTGTGGTGATGGGGATTTATTCGGAAGTGAACTAAAGTATTGTGGTGAATGGGGTTTGATTGAAAGTAAGGTATTGTGGTGATGGGATTCGACCGGAAGTGAGGTATTGTGGTGATGGGGATTCGACCGGAAGTGAGGTATTGTGGTGATGAGGATTAGACCGGAAATTAGGTATTTAGTAATATGGATTTTACCGGAAGTGAGTTATTGTGGTAACGGGCATTTAACCGAACGTTCGCAGATAGTGTTTTGTACAGATATCAAAAAGATTGAAAATTTTTAAATACATCTGATCTGACAAAACATCTTTTGGATCCATGGGATCTGTAACTTTATTGCTTTATTTATACACAGTTAAAAACAGCAAGATTTCTAAATAATTATTTTAAAATCTTGATATGTCAGGGTGGCTGCAGAAACCTATAGTGAAGAAATTTAAAACTAACGGCCCCTCAAACCATTTAAAGTAAAACATAAAAAAGCTACAGAAAAAAAGGTAAACGAATTTTCAAGATATAAGAAGAATACAAATAAAAATAAAACTTTTTTTTTACTTTTTGTGGACATGCAGGCGTCATGGGTATAATATTATGTACAAGGGTAATAAAACCGTGCCATAAGAAAAGAGATCTTTACAATGAATTTAAAACTGTTGAGGGATTTTGTATTTTGAAGATCATAAGGTAACCTGTTCCACAAAACCGCAACACGTTTTTAGGATAATTGTGCAAGATGGGGCGTCTCCAATATCCATATTGTTTTTGTTTCTGTTTTTTTTTGTAGAAATAGGTTGGCTTTATAACCACTTCCGAAAGTTCCAAATATAATTTTCTAACAACCGAATAACAATTGTGATTAAGTTGGTACTACTAAGGTGTAAGCAACCACGATATGAACAATACTTAACCCTAAAAATCATTCACAACGCCATTTTTACACCACAGTACAAACTCCATCTCAGGTCTTATGAATCTTTATGGTTATATACACAATTCAAGCAATGGCGAAAGATAATCGTGAAAACTACTTTCAGGTTACAATGGGAACCGAACACGGCGATGCCAGTTCATCGCTTGTACCAACTGAGCTATGCAGTCACTGCTGGTAGCACAGGACATTGTTAGTGGACCATCAAGACCACTCCTAAGGCATATTCTATTGCTTAGTGAAACTGAGTTTGCTCTGTGGTATAAGTAATAATGTTTAGAACAATATTCGCCAGCAAATCTTTTAGACTGTATATAGTGGCTAACAAAATAGAGCAGATTTTCTGAGTGTTATTGGTGGGTTTCATAAGGTTTCAGTTCAGCGCACATGGTGGTCAGTTATACAAAAGAATCACATTAGAATCTAGTTTAAATCTCATTATTTGACCTCCATCTGCCATTGTGTTATATCCTCATGGGACTTAATGAAACCCAAGAATTTAAACCTTGCTATATATGACTGATTATTATCGCTGACCTATTTTAAAGGATACAATAAAGAAATGATAGAGCAAGCTAACAAAGCTTTTTGGTTGAATGTTACAACGGTTCTGTTTTTAACAAACCTGTCTCCGAGCTCTTGAGCAATTTGTAGATGTTTCGTGTGATGCACTACTGCATCTCTGTAATCCTTCAACAGAGTATAGGTGTTACCCAAACTATAACAAGCCTGCACAGAACAAAGAGGTATTAATATTCAAGCTAATTTTAAATAACTGGTAATTCATTTACGGTCAGGTTGCAAGTGCGGTAAAATACCAGTTTGCGACGCTTTTAAAACTAAAGCTAAAAGCTATTAAATCCTTTACGAGCCTAGTGGCCCATGGAGCCGGCGCTTATCTCCAGTTTCTGTAGTGTTAAGCGGATGAGAGTCTTTGACTCCCCCTGGATGGGACACTTATCCATTGCACGATAGCTCCCAGCAGACGCTGGTACTCATTTACCTACCCCGGAAGGATGGAAAGCTAAGATGGCTTAGGCGGAAAAGAAGGTTGCACAAATATTCGAATCTCGACAAAGCCGGGATCGAACCAGGGACCCTGTGGTCGAAAGACAGAGATCTTACCAACTGCGCCAACCACGCTCGCCCAAGTCTGCACAGAACAAAGAGGTATTATATTCAAGTCAATTTTAAATAACTGATAACTCATTTAGGGTCAGGTTGCACGTGTGGTAAAATACCAGTTTGCGGCGTTTTTACTCAAGCAAAATTTGCCAGAAACAAAAGCTTAGCAAATGCTTTGCTCATTACAAATGATTGCACGTGCTTTGGCAATGTCATAACGCAAAAAGTTAAATAAACAAAAAGCCATCAGCAAGTATTACAAAATCATATACAGTCAACTCTTACTAAGATGGATACCAACGGGACCGGCCTCACCTTTCCATCTTAGAGAGGTGTCCAGCTTATAGAGAGTCGATGAAACATAACCTCAGGAATTTTAAGAAAAACCGTCAGCAAAAGGAAGCAGCAAGGAAATAAAAGTAAGGAATGCTATAGTTCAGCTAAGAAAGCAAGAAAATAACTGTTTTAGATTACAATACAATTCGGTTGTCACCTCCAAGTTATTACTTGAATGAGACAATGAATGATTGAATTTTAACTCGTACTGTATATGCATTCCGCTGACAAAATAAGAGCTGTCAATTAAACGTCTGGTGTTAAAAAGAGTCACGAACAAGATTTTTTCTTCACTAAATCGCAATACGCGGTCACATTCAGTACCTCACAAGTGTCCATTGACGATTTTAAAGGGTCCGTTGTCCGTCTTATGAAGGTGTCCGCCTTCTAGAAAGTTTGGTTATATTAAAATGACTAAGAATTGGCCGGGACCTGTACTAAGTGTCCATCTTATAGAGGTATCCGCCTTATAGAGGTGTCCGTCTTATAGAGGTGTCCGTCTTATAGATGTGTCCATCTTATAGAGATGTCTATCTTATGGAGGTGTCCATCTTATAGAGGTGACCATCTTATAGAAGTGTCCATCTTATAGAGATGTCCATCTTAAAGAGGTGTCCATTTTATAGAGGTGTACGTCTTATAGAGGTGTCCGTCTTAAGAGAAAGAGAGGTGACTGAGTGCATTAGCCATTGCCATGATGACAACAGTAATGTAATTGTTCTGGTAATAGCCTTCATATTTCTACAAATCCAATGGTCCCAGCCCATGCTGAGATGTCTTATCGTCCTCTATTGACGCCTTCAAAACCAGTTGTTCCTCATTTCCGAGCGAAGAAGACTAAAAATGGGAGCACGACGCTATTGCAAGAAAAACTGAGTCTCCCTATATGCGGGTTTTGCCAAAGCCTGTTGAATTGTGGTTTGAAATCACAATCGCACATTGCCTGACACTTTTAAATCGTAAAAAACTGAGGATAAACAGAAAGACTTTTGAGACTTTTAAATGTTTTGCGTCCAAGCATTAATGATGAGAGACTGTGCCCCCCCTTCATGAAAAGGTACTTGTTATTGCGTTGTATCTTTTGGCACATTGTAACTCGTGAGAAAGTATGGCCCCAGCTTTGAACGTAGGAAAAACAACGGCCAACGAGGCAATGCAAGACGTGGTAAACTGGCTTTACGAACTTCGAAATCACTACATTAAATTCCCAGTAACTCCTCGTGAGATTGCTGCATCGACTGATACTTTTCCAGATTTGTCGGATTGACGGTACCCATATTGGAATAAATGCACCCAGACACAGTGCTGTCGATTACTTCAGCCGGTATGAGAACCATGATCTTATAATACAAGGAATTGTGGACGGACAAAAATTATTCCTTTAAGCTGCGGCAGGGTACCCAGGAGCCATGCTCAACGCGAGTTGTTTTGCAAATTACTGCCTTTTATTGCCAAGCAGAACGCGGTCCATAAGTAAAAATTGAAAATCAAGAAATCGGGCTATACCTAGTTGTTTGCAGTGCCTATCCTATAATCCAATGGCTTCAAAAGCTTTATCATGAAGGGACTAAGGACGCTGAGAAAAAGGCCTACAATAAAGCATTATCTTCGGCTCGTGGTGTGATCGAGTGTCCGTTCGGCATTTTGAAAAATAGATGGCGCATTCTTGACAAGCCTTATCGAATTTTGTGAGAGACTCAATTTCTGCACAATTTCTGTATTAGAGCTGGGGATAACTGGTACGATTTAGACATTCCTCCAGATGATATTCCAAACAAAACGAATAATGAAACAGTTGGGAATGGGAAAGGCATTAGAGAAATATTGAAAAGGCTCATTGCACGTGCAGTGTTATAACTTTCCCGCATTTGAACGCGATGGTGACATGGTTACATATAAACTGCAACGCTACTATTGCAGTGCGATTTGTCAAGTGTTTGGTCATTTAGCAATGCATTCTGGGATGGATGACGAGGGCAAAGCTACTTTTGCCATGCGATTGGTCAAGTGCTTGGTCATTTTGCAATGCTGTCTGGGATGAATTAGGAGAGCAATGCTATTTTCGCCATGCTATTGGTCAAGTGTTTGGTCATTTTGCAATGCAGTCTAGGATGGATGACGAGAGCAATTCTATTTTCACCATGCTACTGGTCAAGTGCTTAGTTATTTTGCAACGCAGTCTCGGATGGATGACGAGAGCAATGCTCTTTTTGCCATGCTATATGTCAAGCGGCCAAAGTTGGCTCAAGGCCACGATTAGACGATTACTAACACAATGAATTTATTTTTTTCTTTCGGTAATATTTGTTATTTCTGAAAATCGAAAGTTTAAGTAGTACTAAGCAAAATCTCTCTCATTTGTTGCTAGTTTCTAATTTCTTTCATAAATATAATTATTCTACAGGTAGCAGCATAAGCAAGAAGCTGGAGGTCTTCCAAAACCCCTGCTCCGATCAAGGAGGATTTTGAGACTTTACTAGCCAAACACCATCACAAACACCGAGCTCCATAGAGGAACACATACCCAAGCTATCATAGACCAAATCCGACAACTCCGATGGAGATGGATAGGATATGTTCTCCTCACGCATCCTGACGCCCTTCCGAGAGTGGCTGTCCGCTGGACTCCAGATGGCAGAAGGAAGAGGGGTCAACCAAAGAAAACACGGCGGAGGACGGAAAAACGAGGGATGAAAGACTCAGGCTGGACTTGGGGCCGTCTGGAGCATGCTTCGGCTAATCGTGACCAGTGGTGGAAGCCTTACGTGTAAAAGTGCACACAGAGGACTAGATAATAGACAGCCATTAGGTAGTTTTGTTTGAATGTTTTATTTTTGAAAATGCTGCGAAATAGCAACAACGATAATCAAACGTATCCTGTGGACCCGAACTCCATCGGCTTCACACTACAAACATGATTTGGTAAAACCATGAACGACCAAGAATCGATTCAATATTTCTCAGCGGCTTTCAATCGATTAGCTGAGCAGTGAATAATTGGATGACACGACTTTTTGTTGCTATACTTTTTCCTCCACAACCATTCCGATGCTCGTGGATTCTCTATTCACAAAACGAACCGAAAAGCTATGACGTTGTGGAATAACCTTTGAGGATCTACGCTACGCGGTTCAAGCCCGCAACCTCTGCGATTTTACAGCAGCGGTCTCACAAACTGAGCTATGAAACCGCAGCTGTTTTGAACGCTGCAAATTTAGGTTTACAACTAGTAAAATATATAATTCTTTTACTTCATAAACTTTTTCATCATTCCTTTCATGAGCTACCCTAAGAAGCGAAGCGAAGTCAGTAACCGACATAACATGAGGTTTAGACTGAAACACTTAACCCTTTCAGTGCCAGTTGTATTTTTAAATTCTCCCAACCTGAGCCCATACTTTTCATTGAACAAATTTGAG
>JAOBBB020032349.1:0-15095 GCA_025331005.2 Zoanthus gigantus | reverse complement strand
ACAGGAGCTTGAGGAACGAATGAAAACATGGTAAGGCTTTACACTGCCGTCTGGTTAGCCTAGTTGGTAAGGTGCCCTCTGCTAATTTCTGGCATTTCCCTACCAAGGCTTCTGATGACATGAGCTTGATATGTTATATACCATTCCTTCTATGTAAAAAAGTTTGAGAAATACCTCATATGTATATATGATCTATTGAGCACCAACTTCTTCTCATACTCTTTTTGTATAAACCCACAAAGTCCATCGCTTTGTTACCGATCGATTCCCAAGTTTTGTGCTCAAAGCTAATTGCTTTTTTTATTTTATTTTTTTCATTCGCTACCTAAAGTATACGCAAGCAAAAGAGCTAATACATTTTTTAACAAGTCGTCTTCCTGTCAAAAGTATGCACTAATTCTTGCGTCTTGCCCTTGTATGTATTTCTAAGATGTTTTTTCGAATGAAATTTATATTTTATGTCAGGTATTATATTATATGTCTTTTCATATCAGGTATTTACGTCTCTAATCGATCAGTATCGTTAAGCATTTTGTCTAAACTGCCATCCCTTTTGCCTTTTACGATATAAATAATTAAAAAAACAAATAATTGATTAAATAAATAAATAAATAAATAAATAAATAAATAAATAAATAAATAAGTAAGTAAGTAACTGAAGTAAGTAAAAAGATATATAAATAAACAAACAAATAGATAAAGAAACAAAATAGACTAAAAAGGTTTTTTATCTACTGGCCATTTCAGCCTCAAAAGGTCCTGTTGTTGTGAAATGATGTACATGTTCGTCTAGAAGTTTGTATTTAAAAAAAAATGGCAAATTTTAATTTTAATTGCAAAATCGACTTTATTAAAACCTGAGAGGTGCTACACTCGTGCTTCATTATCTTTGTGACTCAGAAAATAGAATTTTTAGTACTTATCTCTATTAATTTATATTCTTATTTTTATTTTAGTCTCAACTTTCTTATACAATTGCAATGTTCTTAACTTTTCCCAGATTTCAACCTTAACTTTCTTACAAAAAAAACTTAGGGTAATCAGTTTTGCCGCAAATAGTTCGTTTTTGTTTATTTAGTTCTTTCTTTTGCATTGTTTTAGTTTATTTGGTATGTTATTCTGTTTATTTCGTGAATAATCTATGACTCTGATATTTTTACAGGCTCTTTTAAATTTGATTTAGGCTCAATTAGAAGTTGCCATAAGCTATAGATTGTGTAAAACCGAACCAAACTTGACAAATTAAGAAGAATGCATGAATGTGGATGTGCAAACATATCAAGCTAAGTAAAGTACTGTTTTTGGTTGTTAAAAATAAATTTTGATCTACTTAAATAATTTAAAGCGACGTTTTCAAACCCTTACGTACCTTTCTGGTAATATGCTGTTAACAGAATGGATATAACAGTTTAGGATATCACTTCAGTTTCAAGTGCGTAAAATGTTGATATACAGGTTCCGTATGTACAAACAGCAAGGTTTCTCTTTATAGCAACTCTGTTATATTTAAAGCGACGTTTGCTTAACATCAGTCATTTAAAATATGACTGCATTTCTTATTTTTATTGACAGGATATTTGGGCGGCAGAAAGTCGCGTTTTGACGGTCGGCTCCCGAGGCAAGTCACGTACTTGTTAAATCTTTACTATCTGTTGCCAGAATTTATAGTAGCTTGTTTTAAATTAGGAAGAAAAATAAATCCACTTTTTTGTGGCAAGTGACGAAAAAAAAAACCCTTATACCCCAGAAATAAAACTGCATGGGCAATTTAGCGACTGACAGCTGTGCCATATAACAATTACGCAAAATATATTGTATGTTGTATAATATGTTCAGTATATAGAGGATATTACACGGTGGTGCGAACATATGAGGTTTATCTTCGAGTGGAAAAAATATTTCACAAGTCAGCGCAGCGAACGAGTAAAACCTTTTTTCCACGAGAAGATAAACTTCATATATTCAAGCCAACGTATAATATTCTTTTTATTACATAGATATGAGTGTTTCCAAAATCACATTCAGTGTCCCAAACAAAGGAATGACGTCAGCGATACCTTCACTAGTGAGGCCTATGGAAAATATGTCACTCGTATCCCGGATGTAGTTTCATATGAAATATACGAGTGGCGTATTTTACATTAAAACACTCATATGTATGTAATAAGACAATGTACTTTACAGTGTTGAGCATTGAACCATACATTACACAAATAACCAATAAAGCTTTTTTACAGGTTTTTGACAGGTTGCATGAAATTAATTTGCTATATGTCAAACTGTGGATAAGATATACATTATCGATTACTGCTATGGAAATCAGTTAGTAAATAAATGCACTACTGAACTGCATGCCAGTTGATTTATCAAAAAGGCTTCTGTATTTAATAAGAGCTAATAGCAACATTCGGCATCTGCTCTTATTATTGCCTTTCTAGTAGTGTCAGGAATCCAAACCCAGGAGCGTGATTCTCCCATACTGGGTCTGGCCATCAGCACAGTCGCAAAAGTGACTATTTTTAGATTTCCTTTTTCCGCAAAACAAACAAAGGGTGTCTTATCTGACCAATCACAATGTGAGATTTTATTACGCCATATTTTTTGCTTTTGTGCCAGTCATCATGGTAACTGCTTTTCGCGGGAAATCGGGATCCAAAAATAGACACTTTTGTGACTGTGCTGATGGCAGGATGTACCTTACAATCACGTTCCTGGTAATGGACTCCTGGTAGTGTGAAGAAATTGGAACCAGTGCTCCCACATTGAAGTAACTGAAGGATCACTTCTCTATAAGGTGGCCCCGTACTTTAACTCAGCCGCTGGATGGCAGGTCAAACAGGGAATGACGATGATACGGTGGTACAAACTTTGGTCGATCTCATTCGTCTTTGTAAAGATAAACCAGAGAAGGTATTAGTGAAAGACAATGTAATTTTTATGAGATGCCAGTTTTCAAGTCATGGAACCAATTTAATTCAACCAGATTTATTTCGCTTTCAATTAACTACTATAGAAACAAATAGATATTTCCATGACTCCCCTAAAAGGCAGCAGCAACTTAATGCCCCCCCCCCTCCCCCCACACCCGGAAGTGATAAGCAAAACTTTGATGACTCCTGCTCTTCCCACGACGGCGCTAATACCATTTTTCACACAACTATGAAAGAGACAACTAGCTATGCATATTGTATCTCACCGAAACCCTGATTCACCCAGAAAACGATAGCTCTAAATTGATTATTAAGTTACAGAAGAGGAAATTAGTCATTGCAGTAATAAACAAAAAATAACAATTCAGTTGGTTAACACTTACAGGATCTGAAATGGGCCAAGATCGACTGCGTCTTGGTTATGAGAATTTATATTACAGTTTCATGAAAGACTGAATAAAACTATACATGCGCATTTCGTATATCGCCTTTGTCTTTGTTAAGTTGGAAAAGAATTACTTATAAACAAACAAAATAAAAAAAGCATGAGAATTCTTGACCGTGTCTCGGGTTTTCACTGATCTGCTCTCGGAATTCTCCCAAATGCTCGCCTCGGTTTTCGGCAGGCTATGAAGGCAAAGAAATTTTTTTTTTATTTCTTGGATATAGTTATAGTTATAGTTCACAGGCAGCCAGTTCAAACAGCTCAAAGCTACGTCATTTGCACTTGATTTCCAATGGTCGCTCTTGACTGAATTCACCACCAAAGTTGTTTTCTTTTTTGACAGATAGTCTCCAAACTACACAATAAAAATGTTATAGTAAATATATTTTGCTTCCCTTGTATAAATTGTGGTATTTCTTTTCATTTAGATGGGTTTGGGAGGGTTTTTGTGGTTCATTCTTCATGCAGCCTCGTGCATAATAAAAAGGTTGGCAACTTCGTTCGATTGCTGGACAGAGTCCAGGCGCGGATCCACACCGGCTTTCACCGTTTTACGGAAATCGGTCAGAATTTTCATAATAAAAAAAAAGATATATGTATATATTTTTAATAAAAGCAAACTGTAGGCTGTCTGACTGACTCAAAAAGCCAGCAAATGGCACTTTAGTTAGTTAAGATTGAAAAGATTTCCGGGAAAGCATGGCATCGGACCACCGATTCGCTCTAAAATCTGATTAGTCACGGGCATACAAAGAAACTCGAAACTGGCCGGACCCAGAGGAAGTGATATTTTAAAATTGTCAAGCGCCTGGCCGCTGCCCTCTCTGCAACTTTTTTGCCCTCCCCCCATGATTTCACTATAAACACTCTTTATATATACAATTATTGATTTACAGAGTTTAAAGCTGAGAAAACAAAACTCTAATTATAACCCGAACAGAGGGGGAAGGGGGGAATCAAACATGCGACTTTTTTCGTGTCCCAGTCGCGTAAAAAATTTTTGAGGTAACTTGGTAGTTGATTAAATACTTTTTATTTTGCAGGCAAATAAAGTAAATCCATCTCCTGCTTTAGTTACGTTTTAACTAAGAGGTAATCGGTTGTCTTTCTTATATTTAGCGTGCGTGGCTGGCGGTCTTGTTTCGGATGAAAAGTCAAAACTTGGGCGCCATGTTTGACAAGTGCGAATAGAAGACGGGCGGAGAAAATAATTCTAAAAGGTCGGAGGAAGGGGGATGAAGTACTTATTTTGTTCTTCTCGCCAGTCTCCTTTCGCAGTCGTCCAACATGGTGCCCAAGTTTTTGAATTTTCCGTCCTAACAAGACCGCCCGGCTATGCAGTAATTATTTGATGCCTTTCGTTAAGACATAATTAGGGGGAATCATTGGATTCTTTTTTATCTTATTTAAGAGGAACTCACAGGATCCCTTTAATGAAAACTTCAGTAGTGGTCGGAGTCTACTTTTCAGAGGAAGTGAACATGCATTGTTAGCTTTCCTATGCTTTGGGGATTACAAGGATTTATTGTACAGTCTCAACTGTACAGTCTCAACTGTACAGTCTCAACTCTACTCAACTCAAGTCGAATTAAAGCTCTTGTTGAGTCTAGTTTATAACGCTCAGGAAAAGAAAGCGGGGTAAGGTAGGCACGAGAGATGGTCGGGTGCGTAGATTGAGCATAACAGAGAGTAGAAAACTTTACATTCTTATTGCCATAATATTGGGCTTATCTCTTTATCTATCATTCAAAAATAAGTGAAAAATAAATTTAACAGAAATAATATAATAACGCTTCTAGCAGGCGTTACAACCCGCATAAACAAACTTATAAAAGACACGAGATCTTGAACATCTGAGAACTGAATCTTTGATACTGAAAAAACGACCGATCTTAAAGGAAGTGAACACTAGTTGTATGTTGAAATTTTTACAATAACGTTTAGCTAAAGCATGTATTCGTTTTTGGGCCAGACTAGAGAAGGGTCCAATAAAAGGTAACTTGTAATAAAAAGTATTAGAATTATCATGTCATTATTTGCCGAAACAGATTCAGATTTTCCTAATTTGATATTCAGATAACGGTTGAGGGATCTTTCAATGATGCGTGACGGAAAATGATTTTTCTTAAGGTTGTCGAAAATTTTCTGGATGTCCAAATTAAACCCAAACCAAGTGTTATTGATTTTATATTTCCGGTCTATAAGTATTCTGATAAGGCCAATCTTGTAACGAAAAAGAACGAAACTAAAACAATTGGTGAGAATTGGTAGAATTTTTGCTTTACCCAATACCCTACCCTGGGCAACCCAGCCGAGAAGACTAAGTTCTAATCGAGCATAAAGTTTATGCCTGACGATTTCTGCTGACGACGAACTTGTAGCTGGTTGTATTGTATGGTTTGTAGTGCTCTAATTTCTACTGCTGGTAGAAGGTAGAGGAAGAAAATGTTTAGTGACGAATACGTGCTAGTCTTTGCTGAAAGTTGCCCATCAGGAAAAGTAAAAGAGTATATTTCAAGCTGTCTAGTGACAGCCAAACTTAACTTCAAGGATGAGAAATTACACGACGGTTCCACTGTGATTACGGTCGGAGCGCCTTTTCATGTTCTTGCCACTAAGGTGAGGGAATTAAAATCAACAGAGATTAAGAATATTTCTTTTTTTTGAAAGTTGTAAACTGCGTAGAGAAAAAATACCTGCATCTCAAAAAACGTTGGAAAAATGGATATTAGTATGATTATCTTAAATAAACATGTAATACACCTATCAATGTTATGCCTGTGGAGGGGAGGGGGGAAAGGGGTCGGGATTGGATAGATTGCATTGCCCTGGGGAGAGGGTTTCAATGTTTAAGACTTGTCTGGGTCGAATGTTTGACAACAGCTTATAAATGACTTTCTAACAACAGATTATATGGTCTAAGGGAGGGGGTTTTGACATAAATTGATCATCTATTCATGCCCCTGTGAGTGGATTTTGACATTAATCCATACCCCTTGTCTGCCATGTCCCCCAACGGGCATAAAATTGATAGGTGCATAACCATGTCTCTTTAAAACTAAATAATTTGAAAGCTACAGTAAGCCAATACATTTAAGGTGTTCAGCAGAACTTTGTAAATTATTTCATGATTTCTATTATAGGCTGAAGAAATAGAGCTGGAGAAGAAGGAAAAACATGGTGGGGTAAGATATACTGATGTGCTTTTTAAAAAAGCTAAAGCAAAGATAAATAAAGTTAATGAAGATTTAAAGGTACAAAACATGTATAGCCTGTGTTGAGAAGTCAAACACAAGTTTTCTAACTTTTAGTTTTACCGATTTGTCCATCTGGAACTCTAATTTTAATCTCCTGTTTAGTGTTTGTCACTTACAGCTTTTGTTGTTTGTACATTATACAGTACTTGGCCCCATAGTAAATACTTTTCTTCTCTAAAATAGTTACAGTAGTTTGCCCTTTTTTTAAAATTGATCAAGTTTAGTAATCCCTCAGAGCTGTTAGCTGTTTTTTTGTTGCTCTGATAACAGCTTAGGCAAATGCTCAAACTATCAGCTCCTAATTTTAACACCACTAATGTGATTATCAGTGATACTATTCTTAGTATCAATAAACAATTTAAAAAAGCATAATGCATTTTTATATTTTTCATTTCTGACAAATGCATGCATTATGCTTTTTTAAATTGTTTATTGATACTAAGAATATTATTTATAATTATAACTATGTTTACCAGAGTGTATAATGCACAATATAGAACAATTTTTTATGCACCTGTTACATATCCTAGCCTCCAACTATGGCTACACACTATTAAAACAAACCTTTTTCATAATAACTCAACATTTTAATACTGAACTATTTCGCGCTCAAAATACACTTGAAAAACTACATTAGCAACCACACTCTCAGTTCTCATGCACCTGCACTTAGTCCGCTGGATAACACAGGTCACCCACATAACAGCACCATAATTCTAAATCACAATCTCAAAGAAAAAAAAGTTTTATTTTTTCAGACAATAAAACCTTTGAAATCCAACTCTGAGTCAGATGTAAAAAGATTCTCCATTGAAGGAATCGCCAAGTTCATCAATAATCCTCAGTCAGATATCCTCTAATTAGTTGAAATTGGTGATTAACCTTACATTTTTATTTTTAACTATTTTTTTATAGCTCACAAAGTTTTGTCTTGAAAATTTTGATGTTTATGAGGGGAGTGAAAATGAAGAGAGCTTCTTCACAGCTGCAGAGCGATCTTTCTTGATAAATGCATGTTTACAATGCCTGAAGTATGAAAAGGTAATGCTGACCCTCCTTTGTTAATTAAAAAATTATTCTTCACAAATTTTGAATTTTCTTAAATCTGTAATTTTGTAGTTCATCTTGAGGAAAATAAACAAGGTATATAGTATTTAAGGGTTAGAGACACTTAAGAGTGTTATGTTTACAAATAGATACATGTGCTGGCCACTCACTGAACGTACTATGAATTAATGAACACCAATATAAAACAAATATTTCTAAACCCACAAAACATGTAAAACAGTTCCCAGATCCCCCATTTCATGGCACAGCGAAAACTTCAACATATATGTTAATGAGAAAAAATAGAGATGCTCTGCAAAAACAGCAAAAACTTCAAGATTAATGTTAATTAGAAAAATCCAGAAATGTATGCAGTTATGAAAAATGCGAAAACTGCATTTCTTCGAAATCATACAGTGAAAACTGCAAAATTTATGTTAATGAGAAAAAAGTAAAGATCTTCTGCGAAAATTGCGAAAACAGCAAAAACTGTAAGATTTATGCTAATAAGAAAATCTGAAGACCCTCTGCGAAAACTGCGAAAACTGTAAGATTTATGCTAATGAGAAAAGTTAAAGACCCTCTGCAAAAACTGCAAAAACAGCTACTTTCTATAATAGTTTTGTTTAGATTTGTAATTTTTATTTCTCTTTATGCCTTTGTATAATTATAATATCGTTTAGAATTCTTTGGATTTTGGTGAAGTATTTGTTATTATAATAACTCCTTTTAGTTACTTTCAGTAACTGATTAATTTTTTTCCCATAAATTTTAAACACTGAAAGAAAACATGTTTATTTTTTCAATGTTTTAGGCTATATACCTTATAGAATCGTGTAATGCTATTAAATCAGTCTTAATTGTAAAATTTTAAGGCAAAGCTTGCAGCCCTTGGTGTTCAGCTCGGCAGTGATTCGCTCATCGCTGGCTGTCAGCACTCCAAGCCAAAGGTTCTGGAGTCTTGTTTTCCTCTTCACAATCCTTCTGAACAAACTCAGCTGTGGAGAAAAATAAAATCAAGTTTCTTTCTGTCACCGGTTAAAGAGATCAGAGACTACTATGGTAAGAGACAATTTAATTTACTTAATTTGTTAGACCTAGTTTTAGCGAGCCGCGTGATTGGTGAATTTAAAACAATAAGTTCAAAAAAAAATTGCGAGAGAAGAAAATCAATTTGGACTACACATAACTGATCTTGGACACGAAATCTTGCACTGATTCGCAGACGGACTTTAACAACAAAAGTTCGTCTGCGGCGCAGGCTATGATTGGTTAAATAGCTGTGGCTTATTGTGGCGGTAAACCACAGCTTAAATTGAAAAGCGAAAAAACATTAGTTTCCCTTTAATATAATTCATTGGCGAAAGAGGGAGGCTTCGAAAATGTAGCTGAGTTCAGCAACGAGAAAACAAAAAAACGATTTGCAGAAACGCAAACTGAACAATAGACAGCATTACAAGCAAAACAATCCAGAAAGGCAACATAAAGGGCCGTAGGTGTTTTTACAGGTTTGTTGAGACAAAAAATGTCTACTTTCATTCAAAATTACAAAGAAATTAAATAGCCTTCACAAAAAAAGTGTCACGGTAACGGGGTCTAGCCTCTAAAGTTATTACAACCTACCATCCGTTCAGCGACTTCTCAAATGCAGCAATGTTCTTTCTGTGGCACTTGGTGATTACAAGTCCCAGTCAACTTTGATTGAGCCACCGAGAAAAGAATTTAGGACTCCACTGCAACAGCTGCAAGTTCCATCCATCAATACTGCCATTTCTCAACAGAAAACAGCTGCGTTTAGCGACATGTTTTCTTCATGTCAAATTGAAAATGTCAATATCTAAGCTTACCAGTCATGAACGTGTGATCCAGGAAACGGGACTTCTGTTCTTTTGTTTTTGAACAGAAAACTTTATGTACTGTATATTGTAAACTTTGTTCAGTTAATTGTTTTCTCTGTTGTTGAGAAAATTTGTACTTGTTTGATTGTCAGATAAGATTTGGTTTGTACAATCGTTTTGATTGGCCTTTTCACTTAATTTAAAGAGTCTCTGGAGAATTGAAATTTTGATCGAATTAAAAAAATTTCGCTTGCGTTAAGGCCGTGTTACACGATGCAATTTTTCCAGCAACTTACAACGCAATCCCATTGCGTAGCAAGTTGCTGACAAAAATTGCGCGTGTAACATCTTTTTGTGCAACTGGCTACGCAACGAAAATTGCGAAGCAAGTTGCAGAAAAAGTTGAACAATCTTCTACTTTTCGCAACGTTGCGAAGCCAGTTGCAGCGTGTAACATGTACAGGGCAGCCGGCTCGCAAACTGTCATGTCACAGTTGTCTTTAACTGCGAACAACCGCGTCGTATTTAATTTTATAGCAGGTAAAAATAATTTGCGTTGCGACTTGCGAAATAATTGCTTAAGTTTGACATCTCACTAGCAACTTGCAATTTTTCCTTATCGTCAGCATTGTATTGCACGTTGCTGGAAAAATTGCTTCGTGTAACACGGCCTTTAGTTTGGTGTTTATTCGGAAAGTTATTTCATAAAGCAATAAAATATACTTTTCTATGGGTTTACCGCAATAATAAACCACTTGGGATGTTGGTATACCGCTTGAAAAGTTTGTAAACCCCCGCCTTTGGCTCGGGATTTACAAAATTTTCTCATGTTTTCCGAACATCCTGCATGGTTTATTATGCCGGTAAACCCATAGAAAAGTATAATTTATTGCTTAACTATTGGATCATCAGGAAAATTGACAATGTTTTACCCAAATTAGCAACATTTTACGCGCTTCTTCACATTTTCAAGTACTCTACCTCTGTGTAGTATCAAGATTTTAATACAAAATAAAATGTGGAATTGTGCTCTAGAAAAAAACCCAAATAAACAACGTGACAAGAAGATTTCTCAGCCAGACTAATTTATTCATAAAGCGTAACTACATACTTGTGTTGTGCGTGATTGTTCGTTTCTAGTTTTGGTAAAAATAAAATATGAACAACTCTACTGTTTCTAACTACATAGATAGATGCGCCAAATTTATGAATGTGTTGAAGGAGGAGGTCAAATAGTATGTATGAATTGTTTGGGGGGAGAGGGGATAAAACGAATCAAAACTAGCTTTTGTAGGAAGGGGAGCAGATGCTTAGTCAGAACTCAAGAGTGTCGACTTGACCCAGCCACCTTATAAACTCAAGATACCTTTTGATTTCCCCATGATGGTTGATTTTTAGTCGCGGATACGCGAAGCGTGGGAACGATTATTGGTTGCTGTGGGTCATATTATGCAAAGTTGTCACTCACTCAGATGTAAACAAAATCGATAATTCAACGTGAGACCGACTGATATCGACCTTCCGAAATAATGCCAGAACTGTTCTATTTACTTAACGAAGTAATGGCAAATGCAGCAACGAACAACTCGAGCAGCAAATTAACTTGTATGACGCAACTGCTGAAGTACGGTCACCTGAAAAAGTTTCTTTTTTAAGTTTAGAATCGAAATAAAATCTTATGACCATCCGTTCAAAGTCGTTCCAAGTCCTTTAAACTGTATCCAAAAATGTGTTGCTGTAAAACGAAATTGAACTATTTGCAAAATAATTCAAGTTTAATGTATCCACGACTCATTCACAGTTCCCTTTGATTTTAACAAGGAGAGGGTGTGGCTTTCTATTTTGGTTGGATGGCATGTTTCACCTGGACGCTGATCCCTGTAGCAGTCCTTGGAGTCTTGATGTATTTTTTCAAACCACCTGGAGTCACTGTTGACGATAACCCGCTGTTGCCTTTCTACGAAGTTGTAATGGCATTCTGGGCCATCAGCTTTTTAGCAGTAAGTTGAGAGTAATTTAAGAATGGTGTCATCAGCAAAAGTTACTTGCTTCTAGCTGACCGATCAATTACAGAAATTGACATTTATCGGAGCATCTTTGACATTTCCATTCTTTATACAGTATAGGTGCAAGTTAATAGAATTTTTAACAGCTCCTACAGTACTACTATATGTTAGTTTTAGCTACATCTTGAGATTGTTTGTGCAAATAACTAAATAAAAACAAATGCACAGTAGATTAAAAATATAGTCTTTTGACACATTCTGTGTCGTCTGCGTTGTCCCTTGACCCTTTTGGAATCCATAGGCTCATTGACCGTAGTAACTGTATCTTTTACAATCTCACTGAATTAGTAATCAATATTTCTTGTGCTAGTATTAAACTACTTCTACAAGTTAAACTAGTAGTAATCAAAGATTAGGCAAGTGTGTTCGATGCATTTCTATTTTGTTAAGAACTGACTGAATAAAGTAGCCGATTAAAACAAAAGAGCCGAGTTTGCGTTCTAGATGGTTGGAGTTGTCGAAATTATTACAGTTTTTCTTACGATATCGCCCTTTAGCCCGACAATAACATGAAAGCGGAGCTTCCTTCCAAAAGACCCTGAAATGCGATGGCATCGAGCTACGGGTCTCTTGCGGGATGTCTCCCTTTAGCCCGACAGTACCCAGGCCTCTGCGACTTTAAACTGGCTTGTGATAACATGAAAGAGAGGCTTCCTTCCAAAAGACCCTGAAATAAGATGGCATCGAGCTTTTTCTATATGTTTCTATATGTGTAGGCTCGAAATCGACATGATTAGTATGCCCTCTCGCTTCGCTCAAACGGAATTAGCATCCACTAAAAGTTGGGACTTGGGCCATATTGGTAGCGTTCTTTACAATTACCATAAATAATAGTGAGTTTTAGAGTTAGCAGCCATGGACGGCTGTTTCGGTTTTTTAGACGTGATGAGCATGACATGGCTAAAAACAGGCCTAGGGTTCTACACGATTAAAGAACAGTAAAAGTGTGATGCTTATAGGATGTAGCTGGAACGATAAATTCACAATTGTAGATAGCAGACATGTGTTCTAACTGCTTGTATTAACGCTAGGACGTGATTTCCGCCACATTAGATATACAAGAGGTGAAGTGGTGATCAACCAAGCTTTGTTTGTGCGCTTCTATAAAAGACATTCGTTCATTATGAAATGCAAGATAGTGTGTACACATGTTAGATTTTCTTCACTGTGAGTGAATAAAGATTATGTTATGTAAAAGCGAAATGCTTGTGGGACGTGGTTTAAATGACAAGCACGAGTATAGATATACCACATATGCATTATTAACTAAATTGATGCCACTGAAAGAAACTTTAAGGCCACTTAGCGGGCATTACCCATTAAATTCAACGTAATTAGCTTTTTTCGGTGTAGTAGAACGCTAGGGCTTACCCTTGACGGTGCCTCGGCTAGATCTATAAATAGCTATTTTCGGCCTTTTTGGGCTTCATCAGCATGGCTTAACTAACAAGTAGGCTTAAGTTACCAGAGAAGATAATAAATATGAGTGAAAGAGTTATGCTTGTGGGATGCGGCCTGAACCGCAGTCACAAGTATTGACGCACATGCGTACTAGTAAGTAACTTGATGTTATGTGTATGTGATTAGATATGGAAAAGAAAGGAATCAGAATATTCCTTCCTTTGGAACACCTATTCTGTGGAACACAGTGAGCTCATACGACCAGAATTTCATGGTGTAATCCGATCCAGCCCCATCACAGGCAAACCAGAGAAATACTTTCCTCGATGGAAGAGATGGTTGCGGTTTGCTCTCAGCTTTGTCCTAACCTTGCCAGTTTTATGTATTGCCGTTGGGGCTATGATATGCTCCCTTAACTTGAATGGTTACATTAAAGATAAGGAAAGCCCAGTGTACATGGCCTCACTTGCTTATTTTGCTGAACCGGTATGTTGTTTTTTGAAATCTAAGTAAGATTTACGTGACCTTGATTTAGCCAATGAGAGCGCACATTCGAGTCAAAAACGCACTAACTATAAAACAACTTTAAAAGTTTATAGGTACCTATAGTTTATACAGTTTGTACCTATAGTTTGTACCTATAGTACAAGCTATAGGTACCTATACTTCTTTCTCCTGAAAAAAAAAATAGTGACTTAAAAGCATCGTAATTTTTTTTTTCATGCAAGAATAAATTTTGCATGTTAAGTAAAAACCAGCGAGCAAAATTCTATAAAAGTTAGTTCTTTTAACTACTTACGACAATCAACCGTTATTATCTAAATTACATGCAAGTTGACGACGAACTAAACATTAGCTCCTTTTATTACTTTGTGATTAATATAAAAAATTCAGCCAGCGTTATACAGTGTAAGTGTAGCAATCCAAATTTAAATTACTGAAGCAAAAAAGAATCAAAACGTATCCTTCAGACGGAGAGGAATGCTTTAAAAATATCACTGATCATAAGTTGTTTCTTTTTGTTTTTTCGCCAACGCTGCATGGTAGGGTTTTTAAAAAAGAAAATAGTCCAAAACTTTAACAAGAAACAAAGCAGCTAAACATGTGATGTGAATATATTAACGTTAAGCAAATTTACTGACAAAAATTACACTAAGTGGCTGTTTGGCTTTGCAAAACCAGCTAGATGAGAAAAGTTTAAGAGAATTAGAATTTAAAGCTTTTTGAGATAGTTATATGTTCACACCTCTTTCCCTGAGGGAACTTCTGTGGTAGGAACAAGCTCTTTGCTCGAGTCCTGACACTTGCATTTCTCTACTTTACCAAGAGAGGGCGAAACAACCAGGCACAGAGACAAGACAACCATCAAAGTATACTGAAAAGAAAAACAAAACTCAAGTTAAAATAAAATATTAAATTTACATTATTATATGAACATTGTAAGAAGAAGTTTCGTGAGAATTTCTTTTTGGGGTTTTTGCAGATAAATGGGCCAACCATTAAACGAAGTTCTCGCAAAAACTAATTCGAATTTAAACTCGAGCGTTTTTATAAAATTACTTCTCATAAACGAAAAACTCCTGTATAAGATTTAAACTTTAATTTAAAAATATGGTACTCTTGGTTCTTCTAAAAGAAAGTGTTTTACGTACTAAAAGAAAAAGAACCGAAGTTGATATAAAAGGTTTTGGAAGAAAAGAGAAAAAAACTTTGTTAAGTTTACTTAAGATTAAAAGAAACTCAAAAATACAGTCAGTTCTCACCATGGCTGAGAAAGTGCTGAGATAGTTTCGAATTTCTCCAGTCTTTTTTGGGTGCTTTGCCTTCACTGTTGCATGAAGAATAAAGATTGTTTCTAGCTATGGATCATTTTATGTAATATCTTGCTGTAAAATCTCTTCCTCGTTTGTAACATAACCATGTATTCTGTTATCAGTCACATATATCAGGTATCTTTTTGCTGAAGCCAAAATCAAACTAGGTAGAGCATTGCAAGGTAAGCAAGGGTGTTCCCCAGGGATCAATTTTAGGTCACATTCTCTTCAATATTTTCATGAATGACCTATCTAATGTTATAGATGAATGCACATTATTTACGTATGCCGATGACA
>JAOBBB020032260.1:0-15102 GCA_025331005.2 Zoanthus gigantus | reverse complement strand
AAACTGAAAAATGAAAAATGAAAAAAAAACAACTTTACCTTATGCTATTTAGCACACACAATAGTTTTATACTACGATAAAATTAATATGAAGATTTTTTCAGAAACGTGCCTTTAGCCCCACGTATTTTTGTGACTATAATACTCACGCAGTAACCTTCTTCATCTCTTCTAATCTACTACCTATAGATCTTATTAATTTTACCTCAAGTCAGTTGGCATCTTAATGCATGGCGTCTCAAATAACACATCACCACCTCAAATTAGTAATTTATTTAATTATCAACATGATATTCATTCACATTACACAAGATCATCAACAAGAGGCAACTTTTTTCTTGAATAATCTAGATTGGACAAGCAAGACATTTGGAATAACTTATCTAATGAAATTCGTCAGATGCCCAAAGTAAAAATTAAACAAAACATTCACAATATGCTACTTCAGAGATTCTCCCAGGCAAAGGAATAAAAAATTATATTGATCTGTGGGATTTGAATATGCTTTGAGAGCTGAGCTTATGGTATTTCTGTGATCTAATGAGTTCAATTATCAAGGCTGTATAATAGCAGTATTATTTTTGTAGCTTCTTGTGTAATGTGTAATTTGTCTAATTTCCCGATCCTGTGAACCTTTGTCTTTCCCAAAAGTTATGTACTGCTCAATAATCAATTATTGATACTTATTTCTGTAACTTTAATTCTGCGTCAAGCCACTGCTCGCCTCGAATAGCTGTAGCTAACTGCGAGCAGTGGTATGTCATTTATTGTTTTAACTTTTCTTAATATCACTAAAACGAAAACCGTTCGGAAATCGAGTGACAGAAAAGCTCTCGAAACTGCATTAAACATTAAATTAAAATCTAGGTTACTTATATATAGGTAGGCATTTTCCCTTAAAACAAACATTTAGTGACTTAGGCAATGAAATCATGCTTACCTTAGAGTGAGACGAAGTGCTTGTGTTGCAAACAGAAACATTGATTCGGACATGATGGTTCCTGGACATCAAATATATAAATAAATTATTGAAATATGGGAATCAACTTTAAAAAGAATATACTAGATACATTTGTCCATAATACCTTTCTTCTCGATCTACGTATTTGAAACTAACTGGAACCAATTTATTGAAGCATTCGCCCATTTCTGTTATTATATTTTCCTTTGTATCGCGCGCGTTCTTTATAAATTCCATAGATACTTTGTGTATGTTCATTTGAAGAGCTTCGAAAAATGGCGCGCATACCTGGGACCTAACTTGCTGATAGAAACAAGTTTGTTCAAAAAACTGTCAAAGATTAGAAAAAAATATATTAGATTTGATAGTCACAGAAATTTTAATCAAACACAGAAGTTTTTGCAATTTAGAAATAATTTTTCAAGGCGTAAATTAGTACGCATTTTGATTAAATCTCGCTTTCAAATTTCGGTGATTTCGTGGAAGGCCTAACTGTGCACGCTATTAAGAACTTGGTGTATTTCCAAGCATGTGGAAGCTATTTAGCTTTCTTTCCTGGCTAGCATACCTTGGCAAAACTTCAGCCCCGTAGAGGACGGTGCCGAGTACAGCAGCGGACTAAACATAATAACTTCTGGACATCATCCATGGCTTTCGCCTCAAATGTAGTAACTGGCCACAAATGTAATAATTAAGCTTTGGCCATAAATGTAATAACCCTTGACATTAACGCTGAATATTTTTATTTTTTTTGGTTAATAGTTCTCTTGCTTGAAATTGTTTATTTTTTCTTCGTTTTCCAATTAATTTAGTAAGTTATTTTCAAAGTACTTCAATTAAAATCCTAAAATGTTGACTATACGACAAAACTTATCACTAGCCACAAGCTCAAAATGCAGTGCAAATTTAAAGAATACTGCCATCAATCAGCGCCGAATAAGTATTAAAGTAGAGCGTTTGAATGGAAATTCGAAGAAATAGGTCTTGAGATAGAAAATTTTGGCACAAATGCTTCCGTGCCTTTATCGATTTTAGCTCGGTTTTGATAATTCATGTTGTCGGTCGCAGCGTTTGAAGTCGAGAACTCCCGCGTGCATAAAATCTTAAAGCTCACATAACTAGCAGTTTTCGGAGATTTTCGGATTCTAATAAATTTTCATTCAAAAGTAAGTGAAGAACAGTAAAGCAGTGTTATGTTCGTACATAGCTGACCCCTCACAGCTGAGTAGCCTGAAAATAACCGAATCATGCGAGTTGCCACTAAAGCCACAGTACTGCCACAGCTTCCCCATACAAAACGATACTTAGCGTCTACAATGCCCATTAAACAATTTTAAAGTTATGGTATTCCTTGCATTCTTATAAACCCCCACATTTTATGGGAATTTATAAAATAATTTGGACAGTACATGCGTTTTGATGGGACTACAAGTGTGTTTTCATAGCGCTATGAAGCACAAAAATGACGTGAGCAATATGGTTGGCTGTCGCCAAGTTGTGAGAAGTTACAGTTTTTTGAAAGAAATTTAATCATTACATACATACAAGCTTCGTATATAGTCTTTCTCTTTGTTAACAATGAAAATAATAGTTTTATAAAAGAAATATAACGTGTTACCCATGCCTTCATAGCCTGGTGAAAACCTCGGCAAAGTTTGTGAGAATTCTGGAGCAGGTGAGAAAACCCTAGACTGCGTCTCGCGTTTTCTTTGATCTGCTCACGAACTAAACACTGTAAAGAACTTTACAATGTTTAGTTCGGTTCAGTTCGTCTGTGTTGCAGGCTACCAAACATTCGCCTCGCTTTTCACCAGGCTATGAAGACACGGAGAACATCTTTTATTTCTTTTAAATAAAATTATTATCTTCTGTCATAACAATTAAAGACTATGCGGGCTAGCGGCATGTTAACTGCCACAACTCCTCCGTATCCAGTAATTATTTTTTCTGAACTGCTATTCGGTTTTAAGAACATGTTTCGACACATGTTCTTCCCAGAGTTCCTCAACTAGCGCTTCCACTATACTTGGGCAATTTGGAAAGTCATATCCCAGAAATAAACCAAAATTCTCATTCTCGAGTAAGCTAAAATTCAAAATAATATATCTGATCAATACAAGAAGCTATAATTCAAATTGTAGTTTATTCTCACATTGAGCAAGGTTTTACAAATTTACAGCTAAATTTTCGATTTCCTATAGAATCTTTAATTTTTTTTCTAACTCAACTCAAAGGTATGAGGGGGGCCCAATCTATGTAAACAACGTTAATCTTTATTATCTCTGGAAACTTTAATTATTAGTGCTATTAGCAAACTTATTTTTAAAAGCATTTGAAGTTACGGTTGTTATTTCTAGATATTGTGTGACAATTAAATGTTCATTATTAAAAATGAAGCACTTCATATCAGAAAATATATAATACTTTTTCGGTTTGGTTTCCGTACTTGTCTCTGACTTCCAGTTTTAAAACTAAAAGATGTGAGGCTGACAGGAAATAAAAGAACTCCGCTCTTTTGCCCACCCTATTTTCTCTTATTTCCTTGCATTATTTTTTCCCGTCTAATTCTAATTTATTGTGATATCAAGGCAGTTTCAAAAGCTATGATATTTCTCTATCTGTAACTTGGAGGCCTTGTACTCCAGGCTCCAAAAGTGTGCATCTGAATTCCTATTCTATTTAATTTCTATTCCTTGGAAGCAAGCTGGCAGTTCCCAATTCGAAGAGTCTGAACCATCAGTCACGATAGAGAGCTAGTAACAGATATGTCGGGTTTCCTTTGGGCAAGGCTCTTCAGAATACGAGCGATATTCCTCGCATCGTCTGCAAGTGACATGGACAATCTGTGAGTATATGTTTAACCGAAATCATAATATGAATCAAAAGCCATTAAAAATTTGGATAGCCTATAGTTGGTATAAGATACCAGTCGACTGTGTGGGAGGCTGGGTTGAATAACCAACCAGACCGTCATTTCTTTTCGAATAAAGAAGTTATTAAACTGTGGACCCACTCTCTCGCTCTTCTATCAGGGATTTAAAAAACTTACATACATCTAACCGCCGTAGCGAAAGATTTCTAAATCTCAACGGTAGATTTTGTACACCCTTGCAAGGCACATTTGAGCTCTCTCAACTACCGACTTTGTACACGCTTGTAAAGTGCATTTGAGCTCTCTAAACTACCGACTTTGTATGCGCTTGTAAAGCGCATTTGAACTCTCTCTCAACTACCGACTTTGTACAGGCTTGTAAAGTGCATTTGAACTCTCTCAACTACCGACTTTGTACACGCTTGTAAAGTGCATTTGAGCTCTCTAAGCTACCAACTTTGTACGCGCTTGTAAGGCGCATTTGAGCTCTCTCAACTATCAACTTTGTACACCCTTGCAAGGCACATTTGAGCTTTCTAAACTACCGACTTTGTACGCGCTTGTAAGGCGCATTTGAACTCTCTCAACAACCGACTTTGCACACCCTTGCAAGGCACATTTGAGCTCTCTAAACTACCGACTTTGTACACCCTTGTAAGACACATTTGAGCTCTCTAAACTACCGACTTTGTACACGCTTGTAAAGCGCATCTGAGCTCTCTCAACTACCGACTTTGTACACGCTTGTAAAGTGCATTTCAGAACTCTCAACAACCGACTTTTTACACACTTGTAAAGCGCATTTGAGCTCTCTAAACTACCGACTTTGTACACGCTTGTAAAGTGCATTTCAGCACTCTCAACAACCGACTTTGTACACGCTTGTAAAGTGCATTTCAGCACTCTCAACTACCGACTTTGTACGCGCTTGTAAAGCGCATTTGAGCTCTCTCAACTACCGACTTTGTACACGCTTGTAAAGCGCATTTGAGCTCTCTCAACTACCGACTTTGTACACGCTTGTAAAGCGCATTTATGCTCTCTCAACTACCGACTTTGTACACGCTTGTAAAGCGCATTTGGGCTCTCTCAACTACCGACTTTGTACACGCTTGTAAAGCGCATTTCAGCTCTCTCAACCGCCGACTTTGTAGACGCTTGTAAAGCGCATTTGAGCTCTCTCAACTACAAAATTTGTCCACGCTTGTAAAGCGCATTTGAACTCTTTCAACTACCGACTTTGTACATACTTGTAAAGTGCATTTGAGCATATCCATAAAATGTGGTATATTAATCTGACATTTTGAGAAAACAACATTTTTTGTATTTGCAAACAAACTGCTTAGTCATACAAATAGTCAAGCAATATACTTGATACCCAACAACTTTATTTGTTTATTGCACCTATTCCACTATGATGTCTTCCTACAAGTTCCAATCCCAGGCCTTGTAGCATTCCAGGCATTCCAGTCTTTTGCCTTCCTGTCACATCATTATAAACCTGAGAAACAACAATTCAACAATGCAGTTTTCAGCGTACAGGCCAGAAAAGAAGTTTTTATTAAAGAAAAGAAAAGTTTTACAAAGTTTGATAAAAGATTTATACAGTTTTGAACTATTGCATAAATGGTTTGAAATGTTAAAAATGACAAGAAAATACTGTATATTCTATACTAGTCATTGTTTCTGATACTTCAGTTATGATTGCACATGGCGAATGCATGACGATGTCCATTTTTCTCAAGAAGTGTCCCTCTTATCACCAATACATTTGTGGAGTCCCTCTTGAGGGTGTCAAGGTGAAGAAGAAGGAAAGCAGGGCACTTGTAGTCCTTGAAAGAAATCTTTCCGGTAGTTTAAAGGCAGTGAAGCAACACGCATAGTCACCCAGGGGGTTCAACAAGTGCATACAACACTCATTTTTTTGTAAGAACTGCCCCAAAATGGAATGCCCTTCCGGCAGTTGCCATCGAAGGTATCTCATTAGCAGCCTTTAAAAATGAAATAAGTGCATGTAAATAAGATCGAAGCACCAGTCCCCCATTGCATGAGTAGAATAATGTACTACTAAGCAATTATCACAATTAAACCTTAAAATGTTTGTGAAATAAATAGATAGGAATATAGGGAGATAGCAAAATAATTATAATTCGTATGTTCTAAAGCTGCAGTAAGGTTAAGAAATGTTCTTTCTGAATGATTACCTGTTTTATGTTAATCCACTGATTAAAGTACTTGGGGCATGGTATATTGAAGTGTCTACATTGACCTGGCAACCTACCAAAAATGTTTGCAGTTAAATGGCAATTATCACATCCTAACCCTTTCAGTCCCAGTTGTTTTGTTAAGTTCTCCCAACATAAGTCCATACTTTTCATTGAACAAGTTTAAGAGAATTTAAAATTAAATCTCCCTTAGTTTTCTGTTTGATCAATTCTCATTTTCTTATTACCAAATGTCTTATTTTTTATGTGTTATGTAAGGAGAAGTTAGGTGTTGATAACTGACTGGGATTGAAAGGGTTAACATTAACTACTAACATAAGTCAATCAAAAAAACTACTTCCTAAGATGTTTAAAATTAAATTAAAATTATGACGGGGTAAATTACAAATCATTTAAGTATTTTATGTACTAAATGGAAATCTGCATCACTGTTTCACAGAAACAGTTTTACAAATTGATAAGTTTTACACCGTAGTGAGAAGAATTTTCGAACTCACATTTTGGACTGTGTAGTTCTTCGACAGAGTGAACTTACTTCACCCTGACAAAGGACTACAGTCCGAAATGTCAGTATGAATCCCATGAATCTTCTTTTCAGGTATTAATTACTACTTTCACATCAAATATATATTAGAAAAAAAAACCCTGCTTTTCAGGGATACCAGAGCATCTAGCCTCATACAGTAGCTTCCTGGCTTTGGCATCCCTGCTTTTATTAATTACAAGATTCACTCTTACTGTACTTACATTGTCTTCAAGTCCCAGTCTCCACATGTTACAAAACAAAATGACACTCCAGGATCAAGTAAGCCATTTCCCTGTAACCACTCTTCAAACATCTAAACTAATGCAATGGTGGAAATTTTCTCAAAATTAATAGGTTTTCTTATTTGCATGTTTAAGATGAAAGACTGCTTGATTCCTACTCTTTGATATTCCTGCTACATTATCACACCATAAGCTCAGTTACATATGATTCATACTGAGGGACTCGCATATGAAAGGGGCAAGAATGCTTGTCAGAAAACTTTGAATTTAATCCCTACAAAAGACTGATCTGGGGATGGCCAAACTGTTTTTAACCCCTAAAATAGATCCTGTCAAAACACAGACAAATGTTAAACTACAGCTTGTGGCAAAGGGATAGGCAGACCATTCAAAATACAATAATTATAGGAAGATGGTGCATTTGTGGTGGGAGCAGTATGACAGTAAAAAATAAAATGAAAGCAGCTCAAAGCTCAATCAAGGAATTAAAAGATGAATTTCTGAAACTCTGTATAAGGCAAGAGTCAATAAGCTTGTGAAAGTTTTTATCCTCTCATCAAAAACGCATTTTGTGTCTGCTGCCCAATTTCATATTGTTTACACCCTTTTAAAAATATACAAAAACATTTTTTATAGTTTTTATATGTTAAAGAAAACTTTAACAGTACATTTTATGAATGGAGCAAAATTAATATAACTAACTACATATATTCTTATATTTCTTTGTGTGCAACCTTAAATAACACCTTCACAGCTGGACATACAGTAATGACATTTTGCCACAGAACACCCTAAAATTTACACCCCTAAGTGAGATGATTAGCATCCTGCCATATTCATATGCAGGTCACTTCCCCAGCTCCAGCTGGGAGCATTATTTATTTAATATTCATTCATTTATAACTATTTAGGGACCTAGTGAGGTTCCATGGTATAACACAACTATGCGTGCGCAGCTTAGGTGCCTAGGAGGTTCCATGGAGAGAAGATAATAGGACTTGAGGTCCCTTACAAAGATCTTTCTCAAATGGTCAGAGCAGCAATATCAGGAAATTAAGAAAGTCTATAACTTCACTAAATATACACGTATATACTGCATACATGCCAACTCCAAAACTTTAAATAGCAGGAGACATTTTTATGAATCGACTTTTATTTACATGCAACTGTTTCAGTTTGACAGTGCAGCGGGGTATCCATGACGGGATACAAGAATGATGGCTGACAGCACGTGCACTATAAAAATCGCCTAAAACAAACAGTTTGTTCGATGTTTGATCTTTGTTGTACGAAGGTGACAAATTGCCCCTTTCAAGTTTTCTAATGTTATGACCCTCGACAGTGTTGTAAGTCCTCAAGTAATAAATAAATATTAGTGGACGTTGTAATATTCTTATTCTAATTTGGTTTGAGCACAACTCAGTTTTAGTTAACAAGCTTCACGTTTTTATTTTTCTCTCTCGTGCACTCTGATCTCAAGTATAATGCGCATGTCTATTATGAATACTGCTTATCATTAGACGTGAAAAGCGGGAGAATTAAGTACCAAAGCGGGAGAGCGGGAGACGAGGCAAAAAAGCGTAAGTCTCCCGCCAGAAGCGGGAGAGTTGGCACCTATGGTACTGTAACTAAATTATTGTAAATTAAGACTACACTAAAGTGGAAAACACGGGTGCGCAAGTCTAGCAAAGTGAAAGCACATTAGAGTGATGACATGAGGGACAGATTATACACCATGAACAGATATTTTCTAAGTATGTCAAATGTGTGATTGAGACGGTGAAGAACGAGCCACTTAAGACGACGCTTAAAAGCAGATGTAGAACAGGAGCAGATGTAGAACAGGAGGAGCAAATATTGATAGGAAGGGAGTTCCAAACAGGACAGATATGCACAAAAAAGGAGTCATGGAAACCCTAACCCTAACCCGGGCAGAAACAAGAAGAAGGTCAAGACCAGAAGAGCCATGGCAGTTGTAGATGTAGAAAAGTTTAAAAATATTAAAAATATGAAAATATTACATTAAACTAAATAAGTTATTCAACCTACTTCAGTCTTACAGTATGTAACATTTTATGAAAGACCCTAAAATCTTTTCAGGGTTTATTGAAAGCCTGTGAACATAGTATTTTTAGTTGAAAAGGTTTGGCTTTAAAAATAATACAAGCATAAATTATGTTATCTTTCAATCTTACAGTGTCCAAAAAATGTCTTGCAAAAATAAATAAATATAGTTTCTAAATTGGACTCAAGTATGCAAAACTGAGGAATGAAATGAAACTGCATTTAGAACCACAACTATGTTCAGTGGTGCTTTTAAATAAAAAAAATAACATTATAATATTTAGTTTTTTTTTGGTTTCATCCAAAAAAGAAGGCAGGAATCCGGCACTTTTCATTTTTTAGGTTATATCTTTTATTTAATCAACATTATTGCCACCAAGCCTATTACTGATGTTATTCAGACATGCTTTCTTTAAAATAACACTTACTGTATTAGAAGATCTCAACACACCAATATCATAATGACAAACGCATAAAAATCTGTATTGTAGGTGTAACTCAGCAGTACCTTTAATGTTTTTTCTAGATCAGGTTGACCATCAACCATTTGTTGTGTAATTCCTGTAAGCTGAAACATTTTAAAATATTTATTCATTACATGATATTCTAATCAGGTTTATTGGAATTAAAACAATGAATAGCATGGCTACAATCTGACATTTCAGGATTAATGCTGACAAGACAAGATGCTCTAAAGAAGTGTACACTGGGTTGCCTGATTTCTAGATTGAAGTTTTGCATACTAAAAGTTTTATGAGTGACTATAAAAGTGCACATGCGATCATTTGCATAACAGTATACTAAAACAGTATAACAGTTTATTTGCCATTTTAAAAATAAAATCTCATTATTTACACAATACAGTATTAATACAAATAAAGAGAAATATATACATTAATTGGCGAGGAGGTCTGATAAGAAGTCGTAGGGCTTATTTGAAATATCAGACCTCCTAATTTGAAATATCAGACCTCCTCCTTTCTGTATAGAATATTATATAATTTATATAAACTATATGATGAAGTGTGACATGATCCGATTAGGATTGTTAAATTAAGAGTATGTTGAAATCAAATATAATTTAAGTTTTTTGGTAAATGAAGAGTACAAAATGCTTTCCTTAATAATTTCATTGCTTAGTGAGTTAAATATTGTTGGACTTTGGTATTTTATAGAAAATTGACAAAGTTTAGTTCTTGTACGGGGCACATGAAAAAAATTGCTTGATCTAGTGTTATATAACTGTGAATTTGATTGTTTAAGGTAAACATATCTTGAAAATCTATAGGAAGATTGTTGTTACTAATGGAAATTAAAAACATAAAGCGAGAAATCTGAAGGTTTTTTACAATGTATATCTTGAAATTTCAACAAAATACATGTATGTAGAGCTTTAAAAATTGGGCTTGTATGAGCATTGAAATCACTCTTTTTATTTATAATCCTGATTACTCTCTTCTGCAAGCTAGATTACTAATCTTAAGAGGTTTGAGGGGTATGTACTCGCCCAGACAAAATTGCAATACTGCAGATACAATACGAACTCAAGAGACTTTAAAAAAATTGAATTCTCCATATTAAAAACTATTAAAATACAAGGCTAAAATATTATTAAAATAAATATTATTATAAAAGATATTAAAAAGTTATTAAAAACAAACGTTTTCGGTTTCACCAGAGTTTCGTAATCTGAAGATGGTCAAGTGAACCGAAAACGTTTGTTTTTAATAACTTAATTTTTAATATCTTTTATAATAATTATATTTATTTTAATAATATTTTAGGCTTGTTTTTTTAATACGAAGAGACTTGTTTTTTAGGTAAAATCTTGATTTATGGATTCCAATCGACTTGGAAATCTTATTTGCCACATGGGCAACACGAGACCTCCAATTCAGGTTTTCATCTAAGATAACTCCAAGAAAAGCTGTTTCTTTTACTTACTCAATTTCTCTGTTATTCAAGTTTAAGTGAATCTGAAAAGAAATCAATTTTTCTTCTGTCGAGGTTTAAAAAGTATAAATTTTGTTTTATTGATATTAAGGGATAATTTATTTGTTGAAAGCCATTGTAGGAATTTTGGGATTTCTTGATTTAACAACTCAATTAAATGAAGAGGATCCTTGTTTGAGAAAAAAAAACAGCTCCATTTTACGACTGGTTTGCCACAAGCAACCCAGTAATTATAGCACCAGGGACTGAAACTAGATATCTCTATTTCTTAGTTCCCAACTCCAGCTTAGTGTATAAATAAGAGTCAGGTTGGCGTAGTGGTCATCAGTCACGCCTCCCACCTCTATGACCCAGGATCGAGTCCGCACGTGGGCTGAGATTTGTCGATCTCAATCTGACCCCAACAGTTTTTCTCCGGGTACTCCGGTTTTTTTCCCTCTGCAAATTCGGCTTTCATGCCAAGATCTGAGCTGTCGAGCGATTAAACATTAGCCTCCAGCTAGGAAGAATGGGCAACCACTTCCTTCACAATTGAGGTTAAAATAAAGTATTTATTTATTTATTTATTTATTTATATTACACTTTCATCTCTTTCTGTCCATGGCTTTTCTGCCTGCCTCTGCCCATGTTCTGAGCCTCATTTCACAATTCTCTCTTTTAAGCTTTCTTCTCCCTGTCTCCTTTGGAAGTCCCAAAGAACCAGGTACAGTAACTACAGTATATATATGACCACATTTTATTCATTAATTATGTCATCTAGAGTTCGGACTCTAAGGCTGTTTTATGTATTAATATACAGCTTTAAAAACTAAGACTATCACTTTTAGATGACTGACGTAATTATAATTGTACTTTAATTTCTTATTGGCTAAATTTTTCCTTTTCTTGGTCCTTTTCAGTGATTCATACACAGACCTGTCAAGTCATGCATCACCTCTAATTTCTCACACATTTTAGAATCAGTCCTGTTTGCTTCTAGTCCCAAAGAGTCGGAGAACTTGACCATGTACCTTAAGCCTGCTAAAAGCTCTGCGATTACTGCTCAAATGAGCTTGAAGTTCAGCATGTGGGTGCTGCAATGGCCATTTTACAACAGTCTTGGTCCCAGCTGGTTGACATGACAGCGATTTGGGACAACAGAACACCACTGTCTTTGACTACGGAAGTTTGCTGGCATGAGCAAGTTCAATCTCTCACTCATTTTTATGATGAACTTGACAGGTCTGCATACAAGTTTTCAATATTTTGCAATAGCCCTTTACTGCATGCAGGGAAGGGGGTAACCTTGTGCAATCCATCATTGTAAATATATTGAAACTAAATGAAACAATGAAATTAATACCTAATCTTTTTATACACAAGAAGGGCCTAGCTCCATTTCTTTCAAGTTTGATTAGTGATAAATCTTATTGGGTACATACCTCAGTACAAAAGTCTGTTAGTTTGGAATGTACTTTAGGAGAGACATACTGATGGAATTCTGCTTCTATTTCAAGACTTTGAGCAGAAATTTTCAGCACCGGAAATTCTATTACTTCCTGCAGAGGAATAATTATGAAAAAAGTTACAAAACAACTGTAAACCTAATTCAGTCAATGCATATAAAAACTAGCAAAAATCGAGTTTTGACTAAGACCACAATGCTTATTTAGTTTGGTCACATACATACAAATTATTAGTAGGGAAATATTTGTATAATTATACTTTATAACTTATTTCTTTATTTCTTTATTTTCATTTTTGCCATTTTTAAAAGATTATTTACCTACAATTTCCTATTTACTATGAAAAGTGAGCCCGTGGAAGCCATGAGGCTTATGAAAAGGACTACAGTACCTGTATGATAATTAATATCTAAGTGCATGTGAATTAAAGTACTTTCCGGCAAGATAATTAGTTAATAAACTTAATTACAGCAATTCATTTTTTTTACACACAAAAAATATTTTATTAGGTTGCAAAAAGAAAAAAAAATGGAAAATATGAAAGTAGCAAAAGAAAAATATTAAATATAATCATACAAGCATTAAAAGAGTTGGCTTATTGAATTTACACAAGAAAATATGTCTTCAATTTAGAGATGAATTCAGTAAAACTAGTTGCATTCTGAGTTTCAGGACTGAGGGAATTGAATAATTTGGGGCCTTGAAATCGAAGAGAGAATTTCCTTAGATTTGTCCTGCAGTATGCTGCTGCTACAAACCAGGTATTGACAGAAGTTCCTTCAAAGAAATACTGAAAATTAAAAAATGTTCAACAACAACAACAACAATTTATTAATTTGTTCACGAATTAAATTAATTATTTACAGATAATGGATAATTTTTGTATTGGTACATACTTATTTATGCATGCAGTTTCGTATAAAAGTTTAGCACCTAGGTAAGGGTTAGTTTGCTTAATTAACAATTAGACCTCAAGGACGAATGGACTATGAGTCAATAGCCCATGAGGCCATGGGCCAAATGGCATGGTTTATTTAAACTCGTAGTCCATGAGGCCGAAAGGTCTAATTGTTTTAGTATATACCTACTACATGATGTACAAATTGAACATTGAATTGAATTAGCGATAAAATCCTCTGATATTATAGCAAAACGGGGCTCATTACTTTTTTGATCTGCCATCTTTTCTGTACTAGTAGGCTATCACAAATAGACCTCTAGTAGAGTAGCCAATCAGAATGCAGGATGCGTGTTAGACCGTTAGTGTAGGTTTATACTAATTAAACAATAGTATTTTACTCAGATAATTGCTATACCTGCAGTTAGCAAATACACTATTTTAGGCGGGAGCAATCCGATTATTTTTAAAACTTTACATAATTATTTCCAAAGAACTGAGCTAGATGGCAAAAATTTAATATAGAAAATTAAATATATTATACCTAAGTATCGTTTAACTAATCAAGATAATTATACGAGATGATTTTTTTGTTTGATTGTTTGTTTTTGTCAAATAGTTTAGAGAAAGTGCGACTGCTTTATATATTTAAGAATTTCATGGAAGTCGATGTAATCGTCGGCTATTTTCAGAATACTAAATAAGAGAGTTTAATTTGAATCTTAAACTGATATTTGTTTCTAAAGGTTCTTTAGAGATACAGGTGAGCATGCGAGGCGCTGTATCCCAGAAGCGAAGATGAGAAGCGTAACGTAAACCAAAAGGTTTCTTTGATGCAGTGTTAAATGTTTGCCAGTGAACAGCTATTCTCAACTACTATGAAAGACATTAAATTATCGGTAACTTACTTGCGGCTTAATCTTAAAGTTCCTTTCACAAGTCGCTTCAAAATCTAACACAAGGTAAAAGTCATAAGCACCTTGAGTCGCCATTTTCTTTTTGAATTTTTCACCCGTGAGAGAACTGGGAATGAGAGTTGATTAAAAATAAAAAAAAGAACCGACCCAAAACACCACATAATGATGACAAAATACAATAACTCAAGGATATTGAATTTGAAGTATTTCATAATATTTCCCATACATTTACTGTAATTTATATATATATACTGTATATAAATGTATACGTAATATGTTCGCGTCACAAGCATAGCTTGGGCTACCTGTGGGCTGAGTTCAACCCCGGAGTTGAAAAAGCTGCATTATATTAATAATCATCCCTTCTTAAGTCAAGTAAACTCCAACGGAATTCGCTGAAACTGGGTCAGGGGATTACTGAGAACGATGGAATTACTGAGACACGATGAGTGTTTTTTTAAATCTTTATTTGGATTTAAATGAAAAATACCATAGGCGCCAGCTGTTAGATTGTATTAGCTCAGCGGTTTCTGCAGCAAGACAACGTGTCTCAACGAACAACAAGTAAAACATGGAAGGTTTTGCTCAGTATTTTGGTTTGTTTGCCCTCCTATTATTAACCACTTTGGCCTCTTCAGTTGGGAGCCAAGTCGTATCTCTAACAGATATTAATTTTGAAGATCGTATTTTTAGTGGAACTGCATACTTTGTACTGTTTTATGCACCGTGGTAAGTTTCTTTCAAAATAAGATTACATTTAAAAAATAATTTATTTTTACGTAATTTCCGAATTTTTTTTTTCTTTTGTTTTATGCACAATTGCTCTACTGGAATTTTCACGGCTAGACTTTCAAAATGCAACCCTACTGACAATTTTTCTTACGAATCCTGTATGTTCATTTAAGGGTTAAAATAACTTTCTTTGGCATTTCTAATTTGATATTGAAACAGATTTTATATTTAATAAGAAACTATCAACAAGTTTTGTACAGGTGTCCCT
>JAOBBB020032191.1:0-11395 GCA_025331005.2 Zoanthus gigantus | reverse complement strand
ATAATCTGTATTGTTACTACATCTGTATTACTCCAAACTTAGATTTAGGCATGGTCTTTGCTAATAGTACGACATAGCACAAAACAACTATTTAATAGCCTATTAGTCCCTAAGTTTTCAGATGGCATGCAACATGTACGCACCGCGTGCCTATTTTTTTAAGATTATTGAATTACTACAACTTTCAATTTTTTTTTTGCCTGTACTAATAAAAACACTTTTTCCTAAGAGGTAGAAGTTCTAGAGAGACACAAATGTTTTCTGGCTCAGAAATTGAATCTGGTTTTGCTTCTATTAATTCAATGGATGTCATTTAAAAAAAATTGCCTCGGATCCGCAGTCAATAATTTTTATGCCTTCTTTGTCCATACATTGACAAAAGTCAAAACCTCCAAATCCAATTTTTACTGACCTCAACCTTGCTCGAGTTACCCACACTAAGCTTCAGGTACCATTAAGGATGGAGAATAATCTGCGATTCTAATTCAATTTCACAGCCAGACACTAAACTCAATAACTGTAGAGTAGACTTTACTCACACAAAGCACAATACAAAGCCTGATAGAAATCCGCCATGTTTAATCGGAGCATATTTTTAAAAGTGCCCGCCCCAGTCCTTAAAGCCGAGCAAACAGCCGAACGGAGAGTGACATTTACACCCACTTACAATATCCCACCCTGCACTTCGTGCAAGGATGAGATAAAAATGATTTTAAATAAAATGAAATCTAATACTGACGAAACAAGACAAGAAAACAAGGGTAAAATTAATTTAACTTACCAGCATGTCGACATTTCTGTGTTCTCCTTTTTCTGCCAAAGCTAGCAGTTCATCAAATCCCTAAAATTATTGTAGAGCACAATGTATAGATAAAAATATAATTATGATAATCATAACTAACAATTGTAATGACGATGGTACTTCAACCAATTTTTGTATTACTGTTTCAGATTTCTTTGTAGACTGAGGGTGATTCAAAGTAAAACTTTAAAGACTTTTTTGAAAATAAATCGCATATATAGTTAACAGTAAATCCAGTCATGTACATCTGCAGTCACAATGAATCTATAAAAATTTGAAACTTCATAAATCTTTAACTACATATTGTTTTGGCAAGCAAATACATTTTCAATAAAAATGCCTACAGTATAGATAACAGAAAAGTAATAAGCTTTTGAAATCATCCAAAACATAAAATTCATGAAGCAAACCATTTTCTTTTGTCCTAACTACAGTACCATTGGAAGTTTTAAAAAAACAATCTTGTCAGTCAGTTATGAAAACTAATGCAAAAGAGAGAAATACAACTACGTATAGATGTTTGTTTGTTTATTTGACTCAGCAATTTAAATTCGATCAATTTACATTATACATATATCATATAATCGCCAAGGAAACCCAAAACAAGCTGAAGGCTTATTTACATGAGCCACCTTAAATAAATACTACATTAATTAAAAACAGATTACAATGTTCATAATAGTAATAAAAAAATATCTGTTCGAGATCAAAGTTTTGAAAGTCACAAATTTTCGACTCTATCGCAGAGCCTTTGTCAAGTGATGTCACGCCTGGTTGACTTGCGTGACAAAAGGTCACGGTACATTGGTGGCAGCTCGTAGCCGCTGTCCCAGTTAAGTGATGGCGCATGTTGGTAAATATAGATCGCTTCTTTTATTTTTCTCCTTAATCTTTCACTTTCCGTTGCAAGAATCGAACAGTCCCCGATGTTAATAGTATGACCCGTAGATTGAAGATGTTCGCCGACTGCAGTAAGAGTCTTCCGGGTGGTGTTGTTATGCTCCTTAAATCTAGTACCGTAAGATCTCGCGGTTTCTCCTACATATGAAACTGAAAGGTCATAGTCGGAACAAACTATTTTGTAAATAACACCACACTTGTTTTCTTGAGAGGTGGGATCTTTTGGGTGGACTAAAATAGAACGAAATAAGTTGAAAGGCTATGGTAAACTTTAACTCCATGTTTACTAAATACATGGGCCAACTTTTCTGACACTCCTCGCATGTATGGGATAGGTACTTGAATCTTATCTGAAGATATATTGGATGCATTCGCTTTGGAAGCGGACGAGGCCTTATTAGCTGCATTAAATATCCAAGGTTGATCGTTGTTATCTTGGAGAACTTCTTTGAGATGACTAATTTCCTGGGCGTGGTCTTCAGGACTTGACTTGACTTACTTTGACTTAATTCCTGTCGTTCCATACGGAACATAGGTCGTCCACCAAAGTACGCCATCCCCTTCTGTCCTGGGCCTTCCGCTCGAGCTGTCCCCACGTCAGGCCAGCGACCTTCGCTTCGGCTTCAGTTGAGCGCCGCCACCCTTGAGGTGTCCACCGTAGCCCTCTTCGTGTAACGTCTGCAGGTTTCCTCAGCGTATGTCCAAGCCAGTGCCACTTGCGTCTCTTGATCTGTTGCTCGAATGGCTCCTGGGATATGCTTCTCCACAACTCCTCATTACTCAGTCTGTCATACCAACGCACTCCAAGGATCTGGCGGAGGCAGCGGTTCACAAAGACTTGTATCTTGGCCATACACTTTTCACATTGGAGTTGTAGATAGGAAGCTTTGTGTTGAGGGACAACTTTGTCTTTCGCCAGATGGATCGAAGGGTATTGAAGACTGCAGCTTTTCCTATCCGAATGCGGATCTCCTGATCAGTTCCGCCTTCTGTGGACACAATACTGCCCAGGTAGGCAAAGTCTTGAACTTCCTCGATGGTGTCCTGCCGGATGGTGAATGTAGCTTCGCTTGTACGGTTGAACCTCAAACTCTTCGTTTTTTTTACCTTGATCTTCAGTCCCGTCTTCCTAGCCTCCTCGTCAAGCTTGAGTAGCGTCTCCTTCATGTATGTGTGGCGTTGCGAAATTAAGGCTATGTCGTCTGCATAATCAATGTCCTCAAGCTGCTCCGTCAATGACCACTGCAGTCCTCTCTTTTTGTCTTTTGTGATCTCGCGCATGATCCAATCAATAACAATCAAAAATAAAAAAGGTGATAGCAAGCACCCTTGTCTAACTCCGGTTGTGATGGTGAAGGGTTCAGACAAGGAGCCGTTGTGAACCACTTGGCATGTCGATGGTTCAAAGGCCATCTTTATCAGCTTAATGATCTTCTCCGGGATGCCATAGTAGGCCAGCAGCTTCCATAATGTGTCTCGATCCAAGCTATCGATGGCCTTTTCAAAGTCAACAAACATGGTGTACAAGGCGGTGTTGTTCCATTCAAGGCTCTGTTCGATGAGGTCTTCAGGACTAGTGATGAGGATATCAGCTCTATGGAACAGTGTTTTAACTACAGAACGTTTGTGTTGAAGATGGTGGTTGGAATGGAAATTTAAAATATCGATCCGTGTGTGTTGGTTTTCTGAATGCGGTAATTTTCGTAGAGTTATCATTATGTATACAGACACAAGTATCCAGAAAAGCAAGTTTTCCTTCTTTTTCCAGCTCAGAGGTGAATTGAATATGTGGGTCCACAGAGTTAAGGTGTGTAGTGAAATCTTCCACATCATGAAGTTTACAGAACGTGTCGTCGACGTTATCTAAACCATAATACTAAGTCTTCCTTTTCCTCATAAAGATGAACTAAGTCGTTCTTTTATGTCAAAGGTAATTTATAAAGCTAGCTGTTGGGATTGCGACGACTACTACATTGGTAAGACCAATGTAGTAGTCTTTGAGGCATTAACAAATATCGCTGATCATGTTACTTCAACGGGTCATATCAAGTGGGATCATTTCAAAATTTTATCTTCGGGTCTTTCTGTGCTACATTGTAAAGTTAAAGAAACCCTTTTAATTCGTGATTTAAAGCCTTCCATGAGTGTTAACATATTGGCAGTGAAAACCTTTTTCTTTATTAGTTTGATAATCATTATCTTTACAGTTCACTAATTTGTTACTTTTTTATACTAGTTACCATTCTTCCGCTTTCTATTCTAAATTTAAATTTATTGTAACTTACTTTAACCGTCCCTTCTGAAGATGTTTGTCGTAACAAACGAAACGTTAAGTTAAATGTATTTGAAAATCTACAACACGCGTTGTCAGTCTATAATGTTGTTTATCGCAGTTTACTTGATGTTTTTAATCAAGTTGTGATGGCCAATGAAGAAAAATATTTATGATGTAGGGAAAAAAAAAGATTATTGAATTCACTTCCTGGAAGTGAATTCAATAATCTTTTTTTTTTCATTTAAATGTCATAAATGGAATGCTGAGTGGGTGTTTCTACAGAAACAGTTATACAAATAGTTAAGTTTTACACCGTATCGAAAAAGAATCTTAAAACTGACGTTTCGGACTCTAGTCAGACTTCGTCCGAACAATTTTTCATTTACTTTAGAATCATGGAAATCATTGAAATGTACTTTCATGTAGATTCGGTGGATCGCCAGTTAAATTGGTTACAGGGTGAAAACGGTCAATAAAACAGCAAAAAAGTAAGCACAAGTTTCCGATGTAAAAAGAACATAACAAAAAATATTCATTTATGGGGTAATGATGCAAACAATCCAGTTTTTAAAAAGGGAAATGTATCATTAAAATAATGAAGGCTCTCTCCAACTCTGATATGTGTTTTTAGCAAATGGCTCCTGCATGGCAGTCATATTCATTGACATCGGTTCCATCACCCTTAACCTCTAGCTTGCAGCTGAAACTCTACCTCCCACCCAAGGGATTACTTTATGACATCCTTACTGCTAGACACGGTACAAACTCCTTCATAACATGACCTATTACCATACTGATGTCTGCAGACCGAGCAGATGCCAGATAACATTTAAAAACGTGACTCTTCCCTGCTTTTCAGAGCAATGAAACGTAGGTAACCCTAACAGACAATCCTTACTCTCTGCTGTCTCACAATGAGGATGAAAGGACCGAACTTTTCTCTGATTCAGATATATATAAATACATGATGCCCAAATACCAATACGCAGCCACTACAGTTACTATACAGTTTTATTATTTGAAAATAAATACAAGTACATAAGTAACCATCAACCAATTGCTCTTGATTCTGGTCATTTTAGAGAGCTATAATTTGTTAGAAATTTTCCCTAGTTAGGGCCACTCGAAAAATCAAGTTGGTGATTGTCCTTTTAATTTCTAAAATAATGGCGGGCGTTTGTTATTATGAACATCTCACTTCAACTATTCAGAACAAGCCAAGTAAATATTCATCATGGAAACAGAACAAAACAAAATTGTGAAGACCGTAAAAGCTTGACTTTAAATGTGTCGAGCTTAAAATTAGCAGGAGCAACCACAGGCTAGTATATACTATAGTAAATTGTTTTTAACAAAAAACTTAAAGAAAAATAAAGTAAAACAAAATGAAGACCTTATCACAGCCAACTCCAAGTTTTTCTTCCAAAATAAAGGATAAAAGAAATCCGTGGCAGGCCGTTTTCATAAGATCACAAACTAGTTTTTTGAAGTGGATGAATTCTAGTTTTATCACCTGTTGTCTTATTTTGATTCCCTACGCAAATTTGTTTCTAAAAATTCTATCAAACAGTTTTAAATTTCAAGCAACTGAAAGGGATGAGAATATCTAATTTCGAATTCTTAGACTAAGTTCACTTTCTTCATGCAGACCATGAAAACTAGCTTCTTCAGGAAGAACTTCTAATTTTCAGTGCACAATGATGCAGTTCTTTCACAGTCCATATATATTATTTGAAACCACAAAACAAAGTTTCCAAACAATTATAAATTATTTAAGCTTATATCTCGCTGGCCTATGCATTATTTCAAAAGATAAAAAACCTTTTCCCTAAACCACTTCAAACTCATACTGTCGATCCCTGTTTATTCTCTGATGTATCAAGGTGACAGCCGTTCATACACCCAATTATTCAATCCTTGCTTTGTGAATGTTCCATCAGGTTGTTCTCCTTCGCGGCATTTTCGGAAGACAATCCTATCATGCAGTCTGCTTGTTTGTCCTTGCCAGAATTCCATAAGATCTGGGACAACTAGATATCCACCCCTAATGAAATAATGGAGAAAATATTTACATTTGTCAAAATACAAAAAAATATCATGTCTTTATTATTTGTTTTTAGCTGGTGTCGGGTGCAGCACTCCTCTGAAGTTGGAAATTCTTGTTATGAAAGGGTTCTTTGCTTTCTTTGAGGATCATGATCTCACAGAGACTATTAAGCTGTTTTTTTCCCCTAAACTTTGGAAGAAAAGCATCTAGTAAAATAAATACTTAAAAACATTCTTAAACACTTGTTCTATATATAAGTTAAGGCATTAACACATTTAAAGAAAGTCAAATTAACTTAATCCTTTGTGATAAAAGTGACAAAAATTACTGGAGGTAGTCGCTCTAGAAATTTTGAAACTTGGATACGTGTTAGTAACGTTTGCAAGTCCATGTAGCTGTGGCTTCAAAAGCTTCCACTTTTATACTTACACTGAGGAGGGATTCAGTGGAATGCCTAGGGTTCCCTGTTCTAATCTGGTGTATCAATTAGTAAATAAAAAGAATAAACAGTAACAAAATTACAATCTGGTTTTGAATAAAGTCCTAAAAATAGCTGCTAATAGGAACAGATTGGAGCTGGTGAAAAAATAAATTTACTGCATTGATTTATACAATCTTTTACTTTAAAAACCAAAACTTTTTCAGTTAATTTAAAAAATATGCAAAAAGATCTTCTTGAAAAAAAAGGATTCAATAAAAGTTGCTAATTATTGTAAGGTGCAAAAAAATTCATTAATATGTATTGTACAAGAAATTTGGTAAAGATCTATGGACTTAAAGATATATTAATTATTATCTCAGTGATAGTGTGGTAAAATTGAGGTAAATCATTACCAGTAATCTGGCTTAGGAACTGGTTGGCTTTCATCTGCATACTTCGCACTCAATTTTTCCCATCGTTCATTCAATACCTACAAACGCAAAATTTGAATTTGAAAATAAAATAAAATCTGAAGCCAATCCTTTAAGTTACAAATATTTGTTTCTAGATTTTTCCAAAAACTCCCAGTCAATCAATCAATCAATCAATCAATCAATCAATCAATCAATCAATTAATCAGTCAATCAACTAATCAATCAATCAGTCAATCAATAAATTCCAATTTTTGATCCGGGTTTATCCCCGTAAACGAGGGTGACCGGATTTACCCCACTCTGACAGCAATCTCTTCAACTCCCACTTTCCATCTCGCTCGATTCTTTGCATCCTCCTTCCTCAAACCAACACTCCTGCTCCACTTGCATTTTCCATGTCTTCCTCGGTCGTCCTCGCTTCCTCTTTCCCTTCACTTCAAACTACAATGCTTTTCTCAAAACATGCACATCATCCCACCTTAACACTTGCCCGTACCATCTCACTCCATTCGCTTTTGCCATCTGAACCACTGTTTCCTTCAATCCCAACATCTCCATAACGTCCCCTGTCCTCTTTTTCTCCATCAGTTTTGCACCAAAAATGCTCTCACCATTGCTCTCTCAGTTCTTCTCAAAATGTCCATTTCATTTTCCCTAAAACACAATGTCTCACTCCCATATAACATCGCCAATCTTACACAACTCCGATAAATCATTCCTTTCATCTTAAACAAGAACCTTTTTTAATTTAGCAACCCTCCACATTCCTTGAACTTCACTCACCCAATTCTCGCTCTTGCTGTCACAGCTGCCTCACAACCACCACCTGCATTCACTCTATCCCCTAAATAACAAAAACTTTTCACTGTTTCCACCTCATCACACAACTCCTCCACAGGTCCCACTAATCCATTAGCTTGTTTCTTGCATCTTCCACACACAAAATCTCTCCCCAACCTCAGGGTCACTCTCTTTACTTTAGCACATCTACCATGTATCCATTTACCACATTTCACATACAACACTGAATTTGCCATTACTCGAGTACATATCAATGTACTCTTGAATTAAAATACAGGGACTAAACTGCCAGACTCTTCCTAATGCACAACAAAGTGCCAGTTACAATACCTTCTTACGTGATTCGACATAATTTCTCATTAACTGATGAATCAAGATGTAATCTTTGGGTTGGCACCAATCTCGATTAGAACGATCTACTCATGCTGTACAGTACTAGAGATTAATAACAGTTAGCCATTAAAAACTAAATAGCCAGATCAAAACGACCAGCTGCATCATGGGTGCCCAACATTGCAGAGTTCTGACACTGTTTTAGGATACGTCGTGAAGTCGTATACGACGTACAAAATCAAAACAACATGGCGACTGCGCCGAAGTTCGGAATTTGGTTGTATTTCGGGCGAGGAAAACAAAGATTGTATGAATTTATTAAGGCCGATTTTCACCTACAACTGTCGTATACAACACTCTTACAACATGACGTAGCGGTTGATTTATACACGCACGATATCGTATACGCAAATGTTTCCTGGATTGCGGACTCCGGATTACCTTATATGGGTGAAAAGTCAGTCAATTCAGATGACGTCAGTTATTTCTTATCCAACCATATCACATTCTTTCCCTGACGTTTTTAAGTTTTCCAGACATCAAATAAATGAATTAACGAAAACAAAAAACTAATTTACTGCTCATAAAAAGTTTAAGATCAGGAGCACCAAAATACACAGTCGTCCACCATAACGTGCATATATAGTACTCATGCATTGTTGTATGAACAACTCCATGGGTAGTATAGTATTGTATAGTATTTTAAAATAGTTAAAAGACTGAATGACTTTGGGCGGTTACGGCTTGCAGTATATATATATACAATGTGATAAGCTGAAGACATCTTTTGAGGAAAAGGTCAGGGAGAGTTAAAATAATGGTATGTGGACGGTTGCTCTTAGGAAAAAGCTGTTCAAGAATGGGTGTTAGGAAAACAAAGACCTGAAAAACTGAAAGACCCAATATTAAACTGCTAGCAAATCAAGGAAACAACTTGTTTTAGTATTACGGATCCAAAAAATGAAGACCGTAATTAAATTAAAATAACAAAGACCCTCGCTTAACGTTAAAATTTCAAATAACAAATAACGATTGATCGGTTGAGCACGCTGTAGTCCCTTAAACCACAAACAATTATTTATAAGTAAAATTGACAGATAATAAAAGCTTGAAATCACTTGATAAGACTCTGAAATAGAGTCGCAAGTTTTTAAAATTTCTAAATTTTGATCTCGAACAGATAATTTTGCTTTTATTATCTCTTAAATAAGAAGATCTGGTATTTTAACTGTTTGCAAATACGCATTTCTTTACGGTTTTCGTATCCCTGATCCGGAAAACGAAGACCTTCTAGTAATTAAAAAACCGTTCTTCTTGAATGAAAAAGTGAACATTTTAAAACACACGACTGGTCAGTTTATTCATCTGCTGTTTTCTATTTTGATTTTAACTTAACGTCTTCGTTTTCCGGATCTTCAGTCTGCGTTTTCCACGTCTTCGTTTTCCTAATACCCGTTCAAGAATATTTAATTAGAATGGTCAGGCAAATGTATGAAGGTTGCTTAGTTGTTGTAAATGTATATAGAGGCGGTTTTCTCCTGAACACTAATAACGGACCCCAAAAGCGCCATGAACATCATGCACCAACTTGAGCAATCAAGGTCATAGAGAATAGATTAGCAAAAGCTGGAAATTACCTAAACAATATCTGCAAACAATATTAAAACAATTAAAAGCAACTTACCTGCTAATTGTAGAATATGGCGAATGACGTAATAATTTTGTATTTTTGAATTTTTGAATTTTTTCCTAACCAGTTTTTGTTTGTTTGATATATTTTAGAAGCTATCTGCTGAAAGAGCTTCAAAAATGTACATAAAGTAATTGATTACAATTGGCATGTAACGAATAGCTCCCCCTCCCATTTTTTAGCTCACATTGCATGCTGTGAATTCTATGTTTTACTACCAAACAAGAATTGGGGCTCAATTTTTATGTATCTACTTTTTGTATTGTGCAGTTGAAGGGACACATTCTGATAATTTTTTTTGTAATTGGTTGTCTATAACCTTTACACTTGCACTACACTGTTACTAAAAATCGCGGCGTCCACGTGAAACAGTAACCAATAAAGTATTTTCATTGTTGAAGGCGATATGCCAAGATTCCTCCAGGAAAAAAATGTTTTTCGACTTAATTTCGATGACGCAAACGAGGAAGATAATAATTGAATTCTTCTGAATTAGACTTTAGAAATAAAACATGTCTCAGTGCCTTAATAGTCTGGTGAAAACTGAGGCGAATGTTTGGGAGAATTCGAGTGCAGTCATCACCGCAAGGTCCCCGGTTCGATCCTCGACTTTGCCGAGATTCAAATATTTGTGCGACCTTCTTTTCCGCCTGAGCTAACTTAGCTCTCCATGATCCTTCCCGGGTAGGTAAATGGGTCTATAGATGTTGGATGGGACTAATTGGTCAACATGGAAACTCCACAAGTAACATCTTCTACTAGTGAAAGACTTTTGGGAGATAGTGGAGGAAAGTAAAAGTCAAGGAACTGATTCGTCAGTAACCAAAAGCGCCGACTTTAATCAGAGAAATGCACAGGAAGCACAAAGGTTTGACAAAGAAAGAAGTTAAATACGGCCTGTTATATGTGCCTCAGCCTTGCAATCTCGGTTAGAGTTATTGCCACTAAAGGTAATGTTAATTTACGGACAAAAAGTGAGATGCAAATGAGAAGCTTTAATTAAGCAATGGGAACATTTGATGATAAATTGTATCGGTTAAATTACGAGATTGCAGCAAGCACTTCAAATGCATCAGCAACACTTAACACAGAAACTGACTTATGGCATCAAAGAAAAGTCTCTAAAGATGTATTGAAACGAAATATGTATATGGAATAGATGTAAAGAAAGTGACTGAATTATCATTTTGCGAAGTATCTATAGCATTTCCGATTCCATGCAGTGGGAGATTCATTTAGAGCGTATAACGTATAGTTATTTCATAATGATGTATGTGTTCCGATGCACAAAGCATCCAGTGGTGGAGCAAAGTATTTCGTTACTTTTACTGATGATTACAAACGCTTTTGTAACGTTTATTCGTAAAACACAAAGCTGAGGTGCGAAAAATTCAAACATTTTGAACCTCTCATGTCTAATGGAAATGAAAGAAAGATGCGTACTCTAAGAACTGGCAATAAGGATCTTTAGCAACGAGGACGGCAACGCGAAGGGCAAAGGTTCAGAAAAATCACATTCCCGACTTACTTTTTACTTCTTTATGCGTTTCATAGGGGTTTTGTTTTCTCCGCCTTAAAACTTGTGAGCAGAAAGCGATTGTTTCTTCATGAAGCTAAACAAATACCAAGAACTTATCTGTTGTTACGTCCTTGCAGTCCTGAGAACTCCAAAAAAGGTCTTTTCACGTTCTA